>SMLS01065076.1:0-29452 GCA_004785975.1 Popillia japonica
TATACAAGCCGCAATAAAAACTATTATTATTATTATTATTATTATATTTAAAAAATATATTTTTAGATTTAGTTAATATGGAAGATCAACATGGCAATATTCGACCAAGATATCACCATGTCCCAGTAGTTGGGTCAAGAGATAGATCGGAAACCTACCTGACTTTAGCATTTGAGGTTGCACTAATCGGTCTAGGGCAACAGAGAATTATGCCAGTTGGCCTCTACGCACAGGTAAGATAATTGAATAATAATCTAATCTAATTAAATCATAATAAATTTATTATTGATTGCGTGTATAGATGACGGAATTTTGATAGTAATCTTTTTGTTGATATACCTGAGCTGCATTATATTACTTCTAGCTTAATATCTACCTTGACTATTCGTTTGAGTGAAATGAGTTTAGATTCCTAGATATACAGACGTTGGACAAAAATATGTGAACACCAGTAAAAAGAGCGTTTTTTATTAATAGGCCGTTGGTCCTCCTTTTGCACGAATGATAGATAAAATGCAATTTTGACACATATTTTGCATCCGACTTCTATCACTGCTACTAGCAGACTTATGTATGTACTTTCTCATCCGCTAGGCGTCATCCATCAGCGCTTGCGAGTAGGAGTATACGAGAGATTTCTTTCAAAAACTATTTTCTCACAACTGTTCATATTATCTTGTCCAACCCCTGTACGTTGCCAATGGACGTATATGTATATTACCGATGAGATAGTTGTAATAGTATACAGAATCCGAGCTCTACATGTGAATCTATCAATACTTTACATTCTCTTCTTATGCTCACAGTGTACTTTCTTTTCTTTTTATAATAGAAACTATCAGGTTTATTTATTTTAATTGAATCTTCGGGAAAAGAAATAATAATATAGAAAGAACGTTGCCACTGCCTTGCATAAACCCTGAAAAGTTCTGATGTTAATATCACGATTATTACAAAGTTAGTTTAATTTAAAATTCAAATTGAAATTTTACCTCAGAAATATGGATTCTTAAATTTTCTAACTAAAAGTTTTAGTAATTTTTACTAAAAAACTGTTACACTTTAAGATGGACATACCCAGTGCCAAAATAATACATTTTCTGAAATTAATGTTAAGTCAAAATGAACCAACCAATAGCATACAAGATTGCAACACTTTGTACTTGATTATCGGAATTGATAACAGAAAAAGGTTGTTTAGAATGAATGTCTATTTCTTCTTCTCTTTAATTTCTTGCGAGTTTTTATGATTAGTTGATTCTTTTATTATTGTTTTATAAGTTCATGTTTCCGAAATGATTATCTGCAAATGTCAGGAATCCCTACGTTTACTTTTGAAAAATCAATGCTCTACGTCAATATCAGCCCCAATTAATCGTGTTTAACTGAGTGCATCCATTTAGTTTTATTAAGAGTACCTACATAATATCTCAAAAATGATGCAATACTCAGATAGACGGAGGCTCTTTGAAATATTACAAGAATTTCAAAAATATTTATATTAATATTTACAGATATAAATAGAGAATATAGAATAGAAGAAAGTTTATATGTGTTTCGGTACATTTCAATAACCCTGTATTTATGTTTAGGATTGAAAATAATTTCTACTCCACAATCGCAGTAAATAACAGAAGCTTTGTAAGTTATGAATAATTGATATTTTTGAAGCATAGCAAAATGAATATGTTAAAAATAATGTAACTGGTGAAGTTGCAAAACGAAATCAAAGTATTTTATTTACATTGTGGAATTAGACTTAGACAATAACATCCATAATGTGTGTTTTACCTATTTGTACAGGAATTGGAAAATCTAAGTCTTTTATTTTAGGTATTTCTAACACACATAGACAATTTATACAATGCTAAATGCTAAAAGTTGAATATTTTAGTTTAAATATGTATTATTTCTCTAGGAAAAATCATGCAAACAAGAAGATAGATTAATTGCGAAACTGCAAGAAATTGAATTGGATAATAGTCTAGTAGCGGTGCTAAGAAGACAAGCAATTATCCTCCTTGAAGGTGGACCAACGAGTGGTCTAGGAATCGGTATTCATCCTGAAAGTGTCCCGATGCATACGTTTGCAAGATTTCTTTTCCTTTCCTTATTAAATTATTATCCAGATCTTGCATACGAAGTCGGTTTGCGAGCGATGAGACTACCTCTTCTCGAAGAACATGAAGATTCCGATGATCCAATGGGAGGAAATTCGTCTAGTCCGTTAATGATGAGTAGATCACCTAGATGGTTTACTCTAGGTCACATTGAAACTCAACAGTGCACCTTAAGTTCGACAATGCTCAGTGCTGCTAAAGGTAAAAAAATACATATATACTCTTCAAGATGTATGCTTAATTGTAACTTATTTTTATTATAGGTGAAGTAATGCGTTTAAGAACTGTACTCGAATCTTCCCAGAGGCATATTCATAGTTCCTCACATCTTTTTAAACTTGCCCAAGACGCATTTCGTTTTGCAACGCCAGAAAGTGGGCCTAGACATCCTACACTCCTTAATGTTGCATTCGAACTTGGTTTACAGGTAAGCTTCTTTATTGATGTTTAACGGCAACATATTTCATCGATCCTTATTGTATAGGTAATGAGAATGACACTAGCGTCGTTGAACTGGAGGCGAAGAGAAATGGTTCGATGGTTAGTAACATGTGCGACCGAAGTTGGTGTTGATGCCTTAATTTCTATAATGCAGAACTGGTACCAGTTTTTCACAGCTACGGAGGCTACAGGCCCCGTTGCTACAACTATTATGTCCCATAATACAATTATGAGGTTAAATCTGTCATTCTCTCAACAAGAAGAATTGTCAAGCTGTGCCAGAACTTTAGCATTGCAATGTGCCACTAAGGTAGAAACTCTTAAATTATTATATTATACACCATGTACATTTGTTACGTTACACTTTTCAGGACCCTCCAAATTGTGCCTTGAACGCTTTAACTTTATGCGAAAATGAACCATTAGCATTCGAAACAGCTTATCAAATTGTAGTAGATGCGGCTTCCCATATTATGACTTCTTCGCAGCTCTTTACTATTGCACGATACATGGAGCATCGTGGGTATCCACCTAGAGCGTACAAATTAGCTATGTTAGCGATGAAAAATGTACATCTTGCGTATAATCAGGTAAGTAGTTAAATCGTTTGTAAATGCTTCCATAATCACAGCTCCACGGCATAGAAAATATTAATACTGCTTTCTTTCTCAGGATACTCATCCTGCAATAAATGATATTCACTGGGCGTGTGCTCTTAGCCATTCATTAGGCAAGTCAGAATTGACCAACATGATACCATTACTGGTAAAGAACGTACAATGCGCTACAGTTCTTTCGGATATTCTACGAAGATGCAGCATGACCGCGCCCGGTATTTCGTGTCCGCATCCGCCGCCCCTGGATACAGCCAAACATCACACGCATCCTCACAGAGGCAGGAGTTGTACACCAGGATTGAAGACATTATCTTACGATAGGCCACCATTGAGGCAATTACTGGAAGCAGCTGTAGCAGCGTACATCAACACCACCCATTCCAGGTTGACACATATCTCGCCGAGACATTACGGGGATTTCATAGATTTCTTAACGAAAGCAAGGGATACGTTTATATTAGCGCAAGATGGTCATACACAATTTACTCAGTTAATAGAAAATATGAAAGTGGCATATAAAGGTAAAAAGAAACTTATGTTCCTTGTTCGCGAACGATTTGGCTGATACTTCTTTAAAAAGTATTATTAATTAATTTTATAGTGAAGTACTGTCAATCGAAATGTACTATCTTTAAAGGTGAAAAACGAAAAAGTAAATAACTAAGTTTTTATCAGTATTATAAAATGAAATGCAGATTATTATGTAATTATAATAATGGAAGTGGAGCATAATTTTAGGCTTTAAGTAACTTATTATTTACAACTTATCTTGTACATTTATCGCCTTACTGTATTATTTCCGTTTTTAAAAAGGATAAGGGTTTTACAGGACTGATATAAAAAAGTTAATTACACTCAAACCCTTTAGTAGTAAATGTGGAAACTATATTGCTTGGGAATTTATTGAAATATTATTTTCCATCCTTATTTTATTGGTTTTGGATAGATTCTGGCCAATACTTCAATCTTTTCAAGGTAAAAAATTTAGACTGTTAATGATAAAATGAATTATGCTATTTTGTAATGGAGAACTATTCACACAAACAAGAAATATCTTAACTGTAAAAAGAATAGTATTTAACTGTTTTAGGATGAGATAAGATGTAAAATAATGTTAGTGGCTAGTAATTACTGAATAGTAATAACGAAAAAAGTATATACTATACCATTTTCTTCTTGACAATGAATACATTTTGCACATTTTAGATAAATTTTAGCTGTATGTTTGTCATCTCAATTTGGACTCCCTTCTTGCATTGTTCTATTGTGGCTAATCCATTCAACTATACTTGACTTGCGATATAATTCTGTAAGAAAAAACCTCATTGATCTGGTCTTGGAAACAGGCTGGCCATTCATGGTAACTCTTGTCGGCACCTCATTGATTTGAGACTTGAACGCCAAAGCTGCAAAGACTTCATTTCTCAACAGCTTTAGATATTTTAACCTGTCAACCAGTCATCAACGAAGAAAAAACTTAAATTTTTTTCACGGACTATTTCTGCCTAAACATTTTTTTCTGTAGAAAATTGGGTATAGATTTTTGTCATTTAATAACGGTTTAACACTAATTTTGTCTATTCACCATACCATTCAATTCAAAAGTTGCTTTTTGGCTAAATAAAATTCAGTTTGCAAATTCTTTATGGATGCGCAGATATTAAAATAATAGCATAATTCCTCCTAGATATATGTACCTTCTGTTACCGCAACTTCTAATAAGTTAGTGGTTCCATATTGTTTAAATCATTATTTTCTGATATATCCAAAATCACTAAGTAGTAGAGGAATCACTTGAAAAAGAAACAAGTGTAAAAATAAAAATGCGGAAATTTTCCATGGGAAAAAATTAAATGCTGCTTTTGAAACGATATTTCAGGTACATTCCAGTCAACATCCCACTACCGCTCCTGTATAATAATTGCATACGTTAAAAATTGCTTTATAGTCGAATCCGTAATTCCTCATACGTAATTTTACAGCCTCAATAATTCTCTATGCAGCAACTACTCAGTGTTAATTAAGATGGTGTATATATCCACAAAAACAATAATTACTACTGTATTAACTCTGGGATAATTAACAATTAACTAAATTTACAAGTATTTTATTACGTATCCATCTTTTATTCCTTTAATGAATTATGAAATGCATTACAACTAGTAGTATATTCAAAGATTGGTACAACTGGTGTAGAGAGACAGTGAGAGAAAGACCGATAAGTAGTGCGTTAGAAATGTGATGTAAATGTGGTTGTAAATAAACAGTAAAGCATAGTACAGTTGTACAGCATCTTTTATTCTATTCTTTAGATAGTACATACATACATTGAAGTATTTGTCAATACTGTATGCTTGAAGTTCCATATTAAACATAATCATTTCTCAAAATCAAACATCGATATCTAAATCTATTCTGGAACATACAAAATTCCGCTGCAGATTTGTCTGGAACTATGCAGAAATATGTTGAATAAACTTATAAGTAATGATTTAGTTGCGCTTTGCAAAATAAATAAATAAGTATGTAATTTTAAAACATGTTTTCCATTTTCAACGAATTTATTTATGTTTAAAGTTCTTTTTGCAACAATATTTAGTTTCCACGTTTATTAACTAATTTCTGATATTTTCTTTTCAATAAATTAAAATAAAATATGCATGTACAACAATTGTCTGTTAAAATGGGCCCACTTGTCATTATTTCTTTGCAGTTGAAGGTAATTGTAATTACTAAAAACCTCTTAATAATTATAATGCTAATTAATACTGATAGAACTTAGTCCAGAAGCCACCAATTGTCAACTCATCGAACAGACATGAATGAAAAAAATAGTACACCACATAATACGTGCTACTAAAGTAAGGAATAGTCTTATTAACATAATATACTAGAAACGAGTTATCCTTGACAATTACTTCCATATATTAATGTAAAATTAGAAATACATTATATAACATGTATCTACACACCCTAGATCATCTTTTTCAACCCACTATAAAATCTTGTCCGCAACAAAACATCTATGTATAGTTTTGTTCGATTTGGATACTTCCAACAAGAAACATAAGAAAACAGTAACACTCAAATATAGCTATATTACAGCAATGCGAAGTATTTTTATGGTCGCGGAATCTAATCGAACATAGCTTATGCATTTTCATTGATATTGCATTAAATTATAAACAATTATGTTAAGCTAGATTATTTGATAATAAAACTACTAGAATAATAAAAACTGAGAAAGGAAGAAAGCCACACAATGAAACAACGTATGTTTACATTATTTTTCGATTCCTGAAGCGTACATCAGAAAATTACACCAAAAACTACATCGTTATATATCCAAAACAACTAAAAGTATACAAGGATATCGGATTGTAGAATTATCCGGTAACCTTTGCCTTTCTCTCTAAACTTTTAAAATAATTGTTCGCTTCTACTTTAAAGCACATCCGCATTACTTGTAATTATTATTCGTTTCTGTATATTCTTACTCATTAAAACAGAAACAGTTACCAATTGGTGGCTTTCGGCGTTTACTATAAAAAGCTACTCTTCAAATATCTGAACGTTGACGTTTAATAAAAGAAACACTATAAAGCTTGTAAAGAAGTTACTAAAGTTAAAGCTTTTGCTCATATACAAAAATCCAAAATGCCTATTATAAATTGATAATACATAAACAATCATATCTTTACAAAGTCTTCTGAGCAGAGTGTAGCAAAGTTGAAGATTGCCATTGTTCAAAAATAAGTGCATAACGGACAATATTAGATGAGATTTATCTCCAACTTGTGTGTTAAGTTTACTTGACTGCATTATCATTATCGTTTATTTTTAATTTCGTTCTTTTCTAGACTGATTTATGTTTTATATGTAACATGGACGCAATCAGACGAAAACATCCAGATAAATGTGTTCACTTTATCGATAGCCCGTGTATATTTTATTTTTATGTAAGTGAATACATTTAAACAATGATCTGGATATTTATCGTTGTCTATTGGATTAATAAATAAACTTTTTAAAGTGCGATCTCATGATTAACTCTTATTAGTATTATAATTTTATTATAGTAGCCCACACCTTAGTAATTTAATATAGGCCAATTAAAACAATACTTATTGTTAGAAGGAAGACGTCATTGTAAAAAGAAATGATATATCATTTTTATACACGTATCGATAGTTTGTGTTATTATTATTATTATCATCAAAAATTCGTCCTTTATAATTTAATTTTGCATTTTTATTTATGATGTATAACTTAAATTATTTTCCTATGAATGAAAGTAAGGAAAAATATATGATGTACTATTTATGTTCATTAAAAATTGGTATTCTTGTTTTGAATTAAAGAATTGTTAAATGCGCATTGTGTGATTCAAAATGTTTTGAATATTTACTAATAATTTTCTACTAAAGCAAGTCGGAAATCACACATGTCCGTCGTTTTTTTCTGTTAGTCTGTTTCCAGAATCTGATAAAGCTTTTGTAAATGGAAGACTAAGAATAAACAGCGATGGACCGAGATATGCATGAATAAATCATATTGGATATATGAAAAAACTACTAAATTACTATAGGATATTATTGTTCAAACTATAGAACCTTAAATCAAAATGGCTTCAAACTATCTTAATATGTGTTGTCAGTATTGACGCTGCTGTATTAAAAAATACATTATTTTATTGAATTCAACATTTTTTTTTTCATTCATAATTTATTTTGTGATATCTTCAGAGTTACTTTGTTAACGCAAATTGAAACACGAAAATTACTATACTGAAGTAAATCCGGTAGTTTACATCCATTCTGGTAGTTGTTGTACATGCATAACATTTTGCGATCTTCGACAAGCTGACTGTAGTGTATGTTAATATAAAAGAAATTTTGTATAATAAATTTGAGTTTAAAATATTTGATACCTGCGCTTTTAGGTATGTAGTCAATTCTAAATAGCATATCATGATATCTCTTCTTACGGTCACTGCCAGTGAATCAAGAGTACTATCCCCTAATGTTTATTTGAAACCCATTCATTTCACAATAATCGAACGACGTATCGAAAATATTGTTGATTATTGTCGAAATATTTTAAGTTATACTGAACTATCAATGTTATGTATATTTGTTTTACCAAAGATTGTTGTTGTATAGTATTTATGTAAATATAGCAGAGAACATACAAATGTCTCTGAGCACATCGTATTAACAAGAATGCAATTCCGTGATCTAATTTGCCCACGAGTCGGTTCTTTACGTTCTGTTCGCCACATTTTCACGCTCAACGGAATATTATTCTTGTTGAATATTAACAAGGTAAATGCTTCCTGTTGTATAATACAGTATATCTATAAGTACAAATGACATTAAACAGTTGACCAAGTTGGCTAATATGTCAACTTTCCATTCCATAAGCTACCTCTCCGAAAACTGATTATTGTAACCTTGAGACTTTGTTTGCATTTTTTTGCTTGAAGATTATCACGCGAAAATATTAATATATAAATATTAATTTTAAATTGATTGAAGTTCCTAATGTTCATTCAAATAACTATTATAATAAGTAACTAAATGTACTATTTGAAATTTTTAGCTATACTAAAGCATGTTTCAAATTTCCTAATGTTTTGCATTATTATTCCAATTGTTAAAATTTGATGGTCTTTCGACACCAATCTTAAGAAAAAGACTCATTTTTGCACTCATGTAGAATGATTCTAAGTATTAGGAGGGGAAATGCTGCAAAACCCTGTACTGCTACAGAATAAAACTGTTTCCTTATACATTCATATATTATTTTTTCTTAATAACAATATTAAGCTTATTAAACCAAACTGTGTTTCTAAACTTGCATATTACTTTGAATTAGGTATTTTATACCGAATTTATTTTCTACCTAAATAACTGCAATCGTCATTGTAGGTAGCGTTAGCGACATTAATTTAAAATTTTAACAGTAGAAACCGAACTCTAATTCGAATAGTAATTGATAGTTTGTACAGTTCATTTGAAGGTGAATAGTTATATTATCGTCAGAAACAGCTGTTTCTTGTAAACGTATTTATTACAAAACGCGTTCTTCTATTTCTTCCCTTATTTTTAACTAATATACTTAATTATATATTTCTGGATGATTTTATTAAATACTTCAACATAAATAATCAATGTATTTACTTTAGAACAATTAGACTTAGACTCATTTGCTACTATTTCCGTTTAGGGATATCCTACTATATTACAAAATATTTCTTTTCTTTTTTTATTATGAATTTATTCGTTTGGTGCAGTACTGTACGGTAATTATACATTCTGTACATTCATTCGAAGCATTCTCGCGTTTTAAAATTACTGCAAAAATGTACTAAGAGGTTTGTTTCTACAATGTTTTGGAGTTTTTTTATTAATAATTTCTATTCAGGTTCAAAATCGCTACAAGATTATTCAAAATAAATTAGAGATGACTTTCCGTATATTGAATTCCAAATGGCCATACATTTGGACCAAACTACATATTCCTTTCTAAATAGCTGTACACCATTATCTACATAGCTCCACTATGAAATCAATAGATTACGTCATACTTGCGTATACGAACAACTCCCAACATCTTTTGAACTAGTACATCCATCAGCCTATGAACTTTTATGAACATAATATCTGTTTTGTAATATCAGTAATAGCCAAAACTTTAAAACGATTAAAGATTTTCGCTTGATAATCATGATATTTCAGTATACATTATGGTATTAAATAGGATTTGTTCAAATCAGTTAATTAAATATTATCGATTTGTACTTCTAGGAGTAAACAAATACATACCTACCTACTAAGTAAATAAAAACAAATGTTTTACGTTTTTTACAAAACGAAAATCAACGTCAGACAGATCCAATTGCTATCGTTGTTTTCTGAATTATATTACCATATTGTAAACTGACACTTCAATAATAACTAAATTTAATTTTCTATAGAACAAAAAATACAAAAGAAATCAAAATCATCTGCTTACTTTTACAAAAATGTACATTTACTAATATGATGTTAAATAACAATATGACAACAGTGAAATACAATAAAATATGAAGGGGAAGAAGTATCAATTAGTTTTTAATCTGTGATTCAAACATTTTACCATTTTTTTTCTGTTATGTTTGTGTTCTAATTTTGTAATTGTGTTTTTTTCAATTTGTGTATAAATACACTAAAGCATGTGGTGACATATTTTTAATATTGAACCAGTTATTTTCTCTGTGTACAATTGTTTTATGTAAATTTAGGTTGTAGGCGAATGAAAGTGTATATATATATATATATAAATATATATTATCTTGGCCAAAATTTCAAAGTTCCATTCCAATAAAATTATTTTGTAAATTGTTATTGTTATTTTTCTCTTATTTTTTCTGTGTAAATTAGTTAGAATACCATTGTACATATTGCCAAAAAAATTAACTTAGAACATTATTTGTTAAAAAATAATTGCAATCATTGCATTCAGTCTGTCTGTGTGTATGAGTAATTTATGATTATTTTTATGATAAATTAAAGATATTTGTAATTCACTTTGGTGTATTATTTATTTTTCCACGAATTCGCCAATTCATTATAGCCTCTACGAGCTTTGCAATTTACTGCAACTATATCTTGAATTATTCCATTACTGCCTACCTATTCCATTTACTTATATTATGATTCGACAATGATATACCTATAAGATTTAATTAGAGAGCGATCTTAGGCTTCAAGAGAGTTATAACATTAATTTATACATATAGTTTTTTCGCTTTCTCATATTACTAGTTATATTACATTATATGTATGTATATGGTATTACTATATAACATGTATGTATTGTATGTAGGGTAGCTAAAGTAGATATGTTAATATTAATCATATCACAGTTACCCAGTCCCGTGGAGACGCCTATATAAATGTAATTTGAATACATTGTTATCCTGAATGCCGTATTGAGTGAAAAAGCTCTCCCTATCGTCTACAAATAGGCAAATGTCGTCATGATCCCGAAACCGCGTAAAGCTACCATCAAGCAATATGCCTTTTATCCAACTTGTCGAAAATATCCAAAACTATTTTCGACAGGCTTCGAAATGCCGTCGGTGAAGCACATCATCTTCCCGACGAACAGCTTGGTTGCGGTCAAGGCGGCCAAGTTGCGGCCTTTCTAAACTATGCTCACGCCTTTGGCTCGGTGCGGCATGACGGTTTACTATTTATAATGGAGCGCTTTAATTGGCATCAACACAAAACTGGTAATGCTGATCTAGTCCTACCTGCCGGATAAAATCTTCAGGATTAAACACGTTGTGAAAGTGTTGACCCATAGGCTTATGAGGGCTGATGTCCCGTAAGATTCACTGATAGGTCTAGAACTTTTTATTCTGTTTACCTAGCATCTGCCACGTTTGCCACACACCAACTTGACAATTTATGCGGATGGGACACGCCACTTCGAGAAACGACGCATTCGTCTGCCGGCGACTGCAGAGCGTCTTGAGATAAATCCAAGAAAGTGCGAAGCGATGCGTTTCTCTAGAAAACAAAACCCTCCCTTCCGCCACCATTACCATCGAAGGTGAGAGGTTGCCATGGCGCAGCCAAGTACGGTATCCTTGGGTAACTCAGGACACCAAGTGAGATTGAAAATCTAACTGCTGATTTATACGATGTTTCTCCGGCCAATATGTACTTACCTACAGTGCCCTAGCCTGTTCCAGCTTTGGGCGACGACTGAATCATTTTACTAAACAGAGTGCTCCGAATTATTCTTGGGGCAGCCTGGTGCGCAAATCTATAATTGGATCTGGTATGCTCTGTGCTTGGCGAATATGCATTGACACTGACCAAAGAAGCTCTAGAAACAGCCTCTCGGTCTGGGAACCCCCTAATTGAACACCTGCAAGAATTCTTGCTGATGCCTAACAACCTCATGCTAGAAGAGTCACTCACAAAGAAAAACAAGACCCCCACATCTTGAGCGACTTTGGGACCTCCCTAACTAGCAACAAAAAGGTTAACGAACCAACGGCTCTACATTGGAAAAAGAGAGGACCTTCCGATACATTATTTAATAACGAATCAACCTCGTTTAAAGATGTAGTTCGATTGGCTGTGAACTTGTAACGCAATTTTATACTATGGCATTTTCCACTTCTTGCTGTTTTATGCACCCAGTATACCTTTTTCCTTTGTTATCAGTGTTTCTTACGCTCACAAGTGCTTTAACATATGTAGGGGAAAGTGTTCCACAATGAGACAAAAATCACATTCGATTTTTCTATTTATTTTCAAAGCCTTTTTACAACTGTTATCGGTTAAAGTACTTACCTCAATATATGCTCTACCTTATTCTTTAATAAAAAGGTGATTTCTTTTACTGAATAATAAAGTATGTTTTTTATTAAAAAACCTTACATTTGTCTCATAGTGGAACAATCGTGTTCCACTATGAGACATGTATTTATTTAGTGTTATGATAAAAATATTGAAACAAATCGAGGTTAAAAATGCGTGTACCATCCGCAAATGCTGGTGTGCGATTTAAAATTTCCTCTAAGTTGTTAAAAAATTGATCGACGTTATGCCTATTGAAAGATGTTGCCCGGGAGAAGCTACATCCTTCTGGTTGTCTGATGGATAAATTTGGATGACGTGACGTAAAACCTAGAAGCCATTCTAAACCAGCTTTTTTGTTGGTACGCCAACTGTCAGGTCAGTTTATTCGCAATTGCTACTTCATAGGCTAAACAACGTAAGTCTTTTCTCGATTTGCCATAGCACATCTTGGCGCAAGTAACAGCATATTCTTCTAGAGTAGCCTCTTGCTCCGAAGTGAAAATTCGACGGGAGGCATAATTAGGTGTAAGTCTGATGGTTGTACCAATACCGGCTGTCTTTTGTTTTGTCACGTATCGTTGTAGGGTTTGAAACTTTATCCCGGTCCTTTCGGCAGCTTTCCTCAGGCTCATTTGTTCTTCAACCACCAGTTGAACGCCGGCCTCCATTTGTTCTTTGGTGAAATCGCCTTTCGTAGTTTTCCGTTGTCTGCCCCTGGCCATTTTGGTGGACTAAAAATCATTACATATTGGGTTTTGAAGAGAAACCGTTAACGCGTGTATAATGTTCCACAATGAGACAGCTGTCCCAGTGTGTATTTAGCAAATCTCCCTAGAGTAAACCATACATGCTACGCTCTTAAATAAAGTGATATAACCTAATCTTGAATGATCTAAGTATAGCAAATTTTGAAAATTGTATAAATCTATCAGTTTATTTTTCTACGTAATTTTAAAAATGACTAACCAAAAAATACGTACCTTTCTTGTGAGGCGTCACATCAATAACTGACACAGAAACATGATACGACTTGCATCGATATCTGAAAATCACACGACGCACCTGTTGTTTAACGACACTAAACAAAAAACTGATGTGGAAATAGGTTTTAAATAAAAACCGCTTGTCTTAGTGTGGAATACTTTCCCCTACACTTAAAGAAAAAAGGATCCGGATAGTTACGATACCTTCGAATGCCAAAAGTAAAAAAGTCGATCTTGGCAAATTCTGCCTCGCGGCCACAACTTTTGATTAATCTGAGACACGTGTTTCGACGACGACGGAATATGGTAGATGATGACGATCCACGCGTTGTCGAAATACGTGTACCGAATTAATCAAAAGTTGTAATGTTTGGAGTTATCGAAATTTACTTGTGTTATAGCGCTGGAATTGATTACCACACTTTGGAATATTCAACCATATTAGGCTCTTTACTTCATCCATTGATAGATTAAAAAAATCGGGGTGGTATTCGTACGTACAGATACTATACAATATTGATAATACTTTTTTACTAGAATTTTCTAGTATAAATTTAATACTGATTATTTGGTTATCCAATTTAAATTGACATATAAGTATCACAATTATTTTGCTATCAACTAAACGCATTGGAATGGCATTGAACGTGTAAAATATTGTTACAAAAAAGCCTATTTGACTATTTTATATTTTGGCAGGAGACATACATTATTCTGTTTTGATTATTTATTTGCTAATTGTAAACACGTGTCCTGGTTTAAAAGTTGCGGCGTTTGGAGTTATCGGAATTTACCTGTATTGTAATTCGTTAAAAAAAGTTGTCCAGATACACAATTGCCTATTAATTTTTGTTAGGTATGCAACCCAAATGTATTATTTTTAAAAGTTACTGATCGTTAGTTGTCAATTTTGAATTTGAATTTTAAAACTGGGCACTATTTCAAATTTTGAAACATGTTACTTATCGGATATCTAAGGATTAAATAAACTTAATATAACAAATAATTTTAATACCGATGGACCTTGAACAATTTAAGAAAATACAAAAGAATCTAATTAAAAAGGATAGAGAGAGGTTAGGGGTTGGAGTAACTCAAATCAATGTAAGTGGAGATAATTTATGATACAGTAAATTTTATGAATGGAAATTGATACGAATTAACTATATGTAGACGTATTAGTCCATAGCCATCTCCCAGATGCTAATTACAATAATAAATCCTTTTAGTGTTTCTTGAAAGACAGTACCTAATACTAATATGTACAGTACTACAGATTGTCCAGATTGTCTTTTAATTTTATTCTGCACTAAAATTATAGCTCTCTGTTTTTACACAAATATACCATAAGAAAGCAGGAGTGTCATCTGACCTTGTTAGTATTGATTATTTTCATCCCCTACACAAGATCCTATTTCACCCTGTCATTACACCTCCATGCCTAAAATGCTTCTTATTATTTGAGTGGAACCATTGTTTTCATTAAGCATAATGATTTTTACTCTTTGTAATGCTTGTTTTATATGACAATAGACGTATTAATACATTTACTCGGTTGCAGCATATAGAATATGAAGAAAGTAAAGAGCAAGAAGTTCACTTGGAAAACGAAATACAACCATCCCATATTAATAGTGTGGAAGAAGAAGGTAACTTAAAAATAAATCCACAATCAGTTACTTCTGATAATTCAGATCAGGTATACTTTTAAAGTTATTTTTTAAATTCCTTTCGATCATGCAAGTTTCTAGAAATTCAATTCAGCACTCTACTGTAGAATGTAGCTTATATATTCTATTATTTTTCCAATTTTTTTAGAATGTTTCCGTAGTCGAAAGGCTTAATTTAAGTTGCAATGAAGGCTCGTTAGAAAAGAAGAAGCAATCATTTATTGATAAAATTATTAACTCTGAGAATCCCTTAACTTTTAGATCGGTAAGCATGACTATTTGGTGTAGTGTTCACTGTACAACATTGCAATAAATGTAAAGTAGATAGTTGCTTTTAATTTTAGCACAACATATTTGGTAAAATATGTAACGTCGTAATGATTAGTTGTCGTTGACTTAATGTTGTTATAGCTCCATTAATTACATTTAAACAGTATACAGAAATTTTGCAACAGCCGGTTACACACACAAGTTTCAGATTAAATGTAGATATAAGTATCTTGATTTACTAGTAACTAAACCCAAAACTATCATAAATTAAAAGTATGTGTGCAAAATATTTGAGATGTAGTTGCTTTTTAAACATTACATAAGCGATTTAGTACATAAAGGAAATTTCCAAAAACTTATTGTTGCCCCACGCCAATATTATATATCTTGATGGAGACCATTTTCTTTGTATTTATCCATTAATTAATGTCTTCTTGAATTATGTAATTCTTTTCTTCATATATCGCTGTTTATAGATATATCAGTTAATCGTTGTTGTTGTACAGTTTCAAAGATATTCATAAATTCTGGAGACTAAGAGTATATTTTCTTACTGAAAGACATTATTGGATTTAATACTGTTGGAGGCTTTAACATAATTACATATGTTTAGTCTAGTAGAGCAATGCATCGATATAAATTAATTACCGCTGTCAACTCTATTTAGTGTGATAAATTATACTTGCAGCTTGATATTACATAATTATGTAACATGGCCCTTGTCCGATAATCAAAATATCGATTTTTGCGGAAGATATTCTAAAATGTACAAATAATATTTCTATTGAAAATGTTATTAATGCAATGATGCCTTTTGTTGCGATTTGTTTTAAAAGTGCATAACATTTAATTTTTTTGCATTTAATAATGAAGGATCATCGGAGGTAGCAACATGTATATCGCTGGTGTCGAGTCATAAAAGTCGGGGCACTCATTGTCAGGATAAAACAACGCAGGAGTATCCTCCAGCATTTCTTCGTGCGGAAAGTATTGATGCTATACATTGAATGGTTTAAGAAGATTATCCATGTATCACATGATGAGATTCATACATTATTTGCGCATTTCTAAAATCTTGATATGTTTGATTTTGTATACTCATATAGTCACAACCAAACTGGTATATCGCATAGTTCTTGCACTACTTCAAAAGACAATTGCGTATTATCGCACAAAGAAATGCTGAAAAAATTCAATCATGTGTGTTCTAAATTAGTCTGTCGCATAATGACAGAGGTGACGATTCGTGTATACATAAGTATATATGTATGCATTTTTACTAGAAACGAAAACATTGGTGTTTCAAAATAAAGTTTTGGCAAATAATCTAGCACTATTATGGCAAATAATGTAGCACTACTAAGAAAATGATAATTCATCTAGTAAGATCGGCGTCACAATTATATGTAAACAAATAATCGATTTCTGAATGCCATTTTAGTACTTTACTTTATGAAACAATTTTTTCATTACTATGCTATTTTCCACGAGAATAATTAATGGACGTTTTGCTATTTTACACGAACCACAAACAAATAGATGTTATTAGTATTTTACAATTTTGAAGGTGTTCATATGTATATGTAAGTTGCATGTGCGTCGAAATGAGTCATTGTTAAAATATCGTATCCTGATATTTGCTTTTTGTTAAAAGACCCTACTAAACCTTACATTACAAATCACATACACAACCCATTAGGCCTCATAGAAAATTTTGTAATTTTAATCTATTACTAAAATCGAAACAGTTTATTGTGAACGCCAATTAAAAATACTTTCTCCTGCTTTTTAGTTAATAGGAAATAACATGAGCGATTATCTACATAGAATGTACAGGAACTGATTTACATTGTAGATTCTTTGAATCAACTGACATAAAGTACAATCGTTCCGAATAATCAGACACCCAGTTCTGTTTTATTCAGGCTAGTGAGATATTATCAGAGATTTACACATGAATGTAACATTTACAACATAGTGCAGTATATTTAGTTTGCATGCGGCTTACTTAACCGTAGTGATTAATGTTTGTCGTCCCACAATTGATTTATGTAGATCATAGTTATAAAACTTTTTTATTAGCCATGTTTATTAAATATGTGTATGCTGAATATAATTAGTTGTCATGTTTATTGGTTTTTGTTGTTTACTGTTTTTGCAATACATATCTGTTAATTAGTTATAACGTTTTGAACAGAATGATAGCGTCTGTACGATGCTGCGTTACGGGGAGTACAGCCCAAATAATCCAAATCTTCGTGTATCGACTGCACCATATTTAGGTTTGGGAGAGTACGAACAGAGAAGGCAGTTACTACTTAAGCAGAGACAGGAAGATTATAAGGAACATATTAATCGGGTATGTAAGTTGTTTAATATCTAAATATTAGAATACTGAAATGCATAGAAGCAGGAATTGACATAAAGGTGAGCATCATTACATGCACTACTCAGTGTGATTTGGAACGATAAGTTGGTAATTGCGGCGTGTTTTGTTCTTGATTTGTAAAGGCATACACCCAGGATACACATATAGAGGTGTGCTCGTTTCAAAACCAAATATCGTCAAAGCCGCACATGACGTCAGTGCGAAGGAAATTACATTTGAAATTTATTTCAAGAAAGGCGGGATCTGTATTTTACAATTAATGCACTGTCAATACAATGTTGCTATTTTATACGTATAAACGGAAGTTTGTTATAAATATTTTGAGTCATTTCATACGTACCTTAAATTTCTTTTCTTAAATTTCGTAATAAAGTACGTAAGCAAATGATTTCGATAATCACTTGAAAAGAACTACATTTTTATCAGATTTTGTTAGAACATTTTCCTGTTTTGAAAAATTTAAACAAGTAATGTAAATTGTAATTTCGGTGTAGTATTTAAAACAAGTTTTTAATAAAAAATAGCATAGACATCTAACATAAGTAGTCTTGAGAAGTAGGTTCATTCTAATGAAATGAAAAAAAACTATTACATACGTACCTAAAGAAGCCAGTAAATACTGGTAATAAAGAAATAAGAAAACATTCTAATGAACAAATTTCTGGAAAAAATATCGTAGGTAAAAAAGGAGAAACAACGTAAAAGCAGTTCTAAAACTTAAATAATACATTCCTTCAAGAACTAAACCGAAATTGTACTATATCTATAAATCGAATTTTATTGAAAAATATTAAAATAAACGTTTTCATTAGAAACGATAAATCTAAATAGATCTGAGGAAAATAAATATCTATTGCAACACTGCACAGTGCACACTCACACTACATCTGACAGGCGCAGTGGTAAACAGGTTCTCGGTAGTCGGTTGTAGGTCTCTGTAACTGTTAGAGCATTATTTGTTGTATTGAAAATAAATGTAAATGTTTGTTGCGAGTTATACAATTTATTTTTCAAAAGAAATATCCTGTTTTAACGGCATCAGTCGAGAGAAACTTTTCAACAATGAAACGACTTAAAACATACCTACGAAATAAAACCACTGAGGATCGTTTAACCGGTTTAGCGTTATTGTCGATTCATCAAAATTTAAAAATTGATCATGATGTTGTTTTGAACATGTTTGCTACAAAAAGCAAGAGGCGACTAAACTTTTTAGTATAATTATTATTATTATTTCATGTCTTAGAATATTTGGTTTTCTTTTTTTTTTCTTTAACTAAAAGTGAGTAGTTAATTACTAACTATTTATTATTAACTGTGACAACTGTCAGAATTTGGATAATTTAAAAATGTTAAATATACTTTTTCAAAACTTTCGTTCCTTTTTTAGTTCTTCAACCCTTTTGAGCCATAATTATAACAGTTATATATAATAACAGTTGCAAAACAACCATCAATTTGGAATTCATCGTTAAAAAGATGTACAATATCTCTTATCGAGTTACCTAGGAGGTCTTATCACAAATTTCTTTTGTTCAAGGGAGAATATATCCATAATTATTTAGAAAACAAACAGTAAAATAAAAAAAAACAAATCCTCGAAATAGTATATTATATTATGATAAAATGAAAAATGGAGTCCTTCTCACATAAAATTTATTTAGGAATACCTCTACATGTTTCGGCCAGAGGCCATCTTCAGGAGATTTTGTCAATTGGAAATAAGAAACTTGTCAACAAATTTAAATTGCATAGAATTAGTAAAATTTTTATAAATAACACGTAACAAACATTTAAAACTAAGTATTTTCAAACGTGCAGCAACGGATAAAGAAACTGTGTATATTATAATGTTAGTAAGTTACCAATAGATTGTATTCGTCTGAATGAATCCGTATCTTTTGGCGTCGTACCTCAGTGAATCACGTTATATAAAACCGAATTGGAGTCAAGCAGTATATTAAGTTATACGTATCTTACGCGCAGTCACATATGTACATATAGGTACACCAAACCAATATTATAAGTTTGATGCTTTTGACAGTTTTCACCTAGATGTGAACGAAAATTGCAGATTATACAGTCTTGCTCAAAAGTATTTGCCACCCTTCACAGCTAAAGAAGTATCTTATTATCCTTATAGTTTTTCCACTTTTTTAGGTCAATGACACTGATATCGATAACACTGCAATTCGAACAAAGATCAAATTTATTCCATAATAATAATAATAATAATAATGGAATAAATTTGATCTTTGTTCGAATTGCAGTGTTATCATTGACCTAAAAAAGTTGAAAAACTATCTGGATAATAAGATAAGTTAAAAAAGGTAATAAAAATACATATACCAAAGAAGTATGTAAGAAATAAAAAAAAACCTTTTTTTGTACATATTTTTTGTTATGTCTATACACAACGAATATTAATATTGGAAGGATCCTCCACAGGCTTCTATGACTTCACCAATCTATCAAAGCCAGACACCCCAATTCCTCAATCTTTTGCTGCAATCTAGTCGTACTTGCGTTAATGCACAAGCTTTAGGCAGCTTTATATCTGAGTAAAGTTATACTGCATAAAAAAATCACAGACACAATATCTTTTCTCTGCCAATGGCCATATGTATTCGCCACCTTCCGAAAAATCAAGTTTTATGAACATTATTGTATTATTGTATTTCTTGATGGATTCGTGAAGTCGTAAGAGCCTATGGAGGATCCTCCCAATAATAATATTCGTTGTGTATACACATAACAAAAAATATGTACAAAAAATTCTTTTATTTCTTACATACACCTTGTAATCAGTGATGGGAAGGGTGGCAAATACATTAGGCCAAGGCTGTATAAGTAATGGTAGGTCACATAATATAATTTCCAAGATATTTAAATCCTCTAATTTGGATGCTCCTACATTTACATCTTAAATTCTCGAAACTCTTGCAAATTAATGCACCGTAAATATGATTATTATTTACAAGCATCTACATTTGCAATTGCTGTGATGATATTGTCTTCTTTATGAAATAATGATCCGTTTCCCGTTTCAGAAAAATGAGCGCATAAAGAACACAGTCAACAAAATATTAGAAACGAAACTCGTTGCAGGTGGTAATAGTAAATTTGTACAAACCGACATACAAGATATTCATAACAAATTGGTAATTGTTGTATTTACATCAAAATTGTAGAATTAATGCTAGTAATAGTTGGTCTACAGGTTCAACTTAACAATCAAGAAAGCAATAGCCTTTCCGCCGATTTCAGTCCCGAAAGTGCCAACTCCGATAAGGAAAATCGTGACGTCTTCAGTAATAAAAGTTTCAATGTACAACGAATAGATCAGAGACTGACTACTATTCAAAACGATCTGCTGTCGAATATGGACAAACCTCGAAGTATTTTGTCAAACAGAAGGACGGAGACACCAGCAGGTAAGAGAAAATGAATTTGTATCACACAGTATTGCTATTACACTAGTATAATTCTATTAGTAAACTAATTTAATGCAAGTACATAATAATTCTGAAAATGCCCTTTATCATTAACATATGAACAATAGAAATACAATGAGTGGTTCGAAGAACATTCCAGTCTCTTCCAGGTCTTGCCTTGACCTCTAAATTAACCTGACAGTATTCCAATAGAGCATTTATGGCTCCATCTGGAAAACCAAATTCGTGCTGCCATGCTACTTCTTCGCAATGTTTGGGAATTGGAGGACCAGCTGGTGAGTGCTTGGTACTAGAGCCTTCAGACTACTTATCAGTGGAGTCAATGCCACGCAGGGTGCTGGCAGTTTTGAGGGCTAAAGGTGGTGCTACATATTATTAACAAGGTGGTCATAGTGTAATAACTTTTGAGTGTATTTACATAGGTATTATGGTATATGCTGACATATAAAGCATCTGTGCGAAATAATTGTAGACGACATTATTTCGACTAGTATTTCTATTGTACTAATGCTATATATTGCTGCCAACGATTTGTTAACCACAGCAACCAGCCACGTATTATACATATTTACAGAGTACGTATACATATGTATTTCTCTTTTTAGATCATTTGTTGTCAGATTATAATCGTGGATATGTGCCAAGCTGTCTAGATGGGTTTAGCTATCATGACAAATATGATGAAATGCAGAGGGTTAGTATACCGTGAAGCTAATTACAGAATTAAGATTATTCTATTTCTTTAAGTAGGAGCGCATTAAACGGGAAGCTTATCAACAGGAATTGAGAAGTCAAATTGAAGAAAAACGGAGATACGCTGAGATTAGACAAGAGCAAGAACGAAGAGAACAGGACAGGGAAAATCGAAGATTAGAGCAACAACTTCTAAGGATGCAAGAAGAGCAAATTAGGGAAGAGCAAAGAAAAGCTATACGAGAGGAACAAGTAGGTATCCTTACAACTAAAGTGAAACATCAGTATAAAAAAAGATATACATAAATTGAATGTATGAAATGTATGGAGTACTCGAGTAGAAGCAACTTACGTATGTAGATGAAACTTGCGTGTTTTGCTTACAACGAAACAACCATATTTTGTATATTGTTAAATCGTACTGAAAACTAAATTAGAATGTTTTTTCAACAAAGTACACATAGTTTCAAAACCGTTTATAATATAAATAATAAGATAAAGAAGCGGACATTTTGAGGGTTTTGAGGTTTTGATCACGATATAATAGTGTTCAATAGTCGTACAATACCAAACTAAAGTACAATAGAACAAAGCACAAAAATATATATATAAGAAAACTATGGACTCTGTTCCAAAAGGTTTTCTCTTCTAGTGTAGATGACACGTCGAGTTACCGTGACCTTCGGTATTTCCTCACTAGCCTTTCAATCCTGAAAAAGTTACTTGTATTATTGGCGAAAATTCGAGTTTGTATCTCTTTCTATTAATTTATTCTTGTTTTCTCTAGTTTGATGTATATTTACAGTAGTATGACGCAATTAAGACCCGGAGCGTTCATAATAGACTTACACCGTGGAAGCTTAAGTAAATGGGTTTCTTAATATAAGTCGATTAGATAACTTTCATTATATCGCGATTTTTATGTACACTGTTATTTTTTAGCATTGAATTCTAAAAATGACTATTTTAGGTAAGAAGAAGTAGTGAAGAGTTTCTACGCAGGAAACAAGATCTACAGCTCCGATCTGGGTATAGAAAGCGATTAGAGTCAGAAAATAGTACTTTAAGTCTTCGAAACACCAACGTGGCCTCAAAAATGTCCCACTACTCACCGCCCGTATCTCGTCGAAATACCCTTTCCTACACAGTACCGTCTTCTTCCTCATCATATCCGGATACCTCGCCCAGGTGCAGTTCCAATCGTTTTAATACTTCGTTTTCGCGAAGAGATGTTTTAAATCGTATGGACTTACTGAATATACACGACACACACGATACACACCGCGATTATAATAGATTTAATCGTTTCGATTCATTGAGTAGAATAGATACTTTAAAACATGATACATTAAATAGATTAGAGACGCTGAGCATCAACGATAGTTTAAGTAGGGTGCAGCGTCGTCATAGCGCTACGCAACAAGATCTCAGTATGATAAGACGAAGCCCAAAGATGCAGCGGAGGAGCAGTTCCAGTCGGTTGGACGATCCACTGCCCATTCCGGTGCTGAAGGCCCACTCGCCGGTTGCCCAAGAACTGAAAAATTCTGTTGCTGTTAATTCCGGTCGACATACATCCGACGCTGTAAAGAAATTGGAAGATAAATGGCAGGTATGGCATTTTACATTTTACATTTTTTCGTATTTATAAAATTGTTATAAGTTTTTAGCTGTGTATTAAAAATACTTCGTAAAAGGTCAACGTAACAATTAAATTATAAATTTTCACAAAATATTAGTACATCATAATAATTATTAATTTGTATTTCTTGTTGTACTGCGACCTTGGAAAGAGGAAAAAGATACTGAGGACTAAATCTAGTGACTATGGCACGTACTGCAGTTAGTCATTATTATAAAGTAGATATATTAATTAAATTAGAACCAGATCGTTTGCCCGATAAACAGAAACTAGCTTTGGTATCATTATATTTGAACATCCAAGAACAGACAATTTTGAATAAAAATAATGTTTGTAAAATGGTATTAGCGAGATACTTTAGTTTTCTTTTCTTCACTAATGGTGCACGTAACACAAATTAGAACAGATCACCAGACTTAGCTAGTGCGGACTAAGTTCGAATCTAAACGGTTCTGTTTTCCACTTGTTTCAATGCGCACTAGAACAGAGTATTACAGTGCTGTCGTGCTGTCAATAGTTATAGCTTGTTAGGTGTATTGTCTTCCTACTATAGCAAAAATAAACTATAAATAAATATTTATGGATAGATATTTGTAGATTCCTTTTTAAGAATTATCTGTATGCAGATAGGCATGTGAACTGCAATAACAAATACACAGATCACTGTCTTGCTACATTTCATGAAATAGCTTGTGAAGAAGTATATGTTATTCGTTGTTTGTTTCACTGTATGCAGTTTGAGTTCGGAGATACGTAACGAAACATTGGCTTTGATCAGACTGTTTCATTTGTTATAAGTTTTTTCTATAACAACATATTTTTCATTTGTCTATTATGCAACGAGGAAAAGAATTGTCAGTTCTTGATAGGCAGCGTATAATCGAAGTCGATTATACAAGATTATAGACCATCCAGATTCTCTGATAAAACAAAGCGGGCTCTTTTGCAAGAAATGTCATCAACAGGAGCTTCTTCACAAACTGTTAGAAGAATTAACCTAAAATGTGGTCCTAATTTTGTAAAGAAATGGAGTACTACAAGAAGTTGTCACACATACGTCAACATACAAAAAAAGCCACCATTACAAAAGCGTCACATTAAAGATCAGGCTCAGTTTTACAAAAAAGTATGTTTATTGCGGATAATTATTTGACCATGTAATTTTCAGTGATGAAAAGAAACAAAGAAAATTAATTTTGGTGAGCCTAATGTATTCAGATTAGTACTGGCACGATCGAAGAAAGGAGGAAGTTGTGTCTCATCGTGCTTTGAAGGTGGTATTATAGTATAGGCATTATTTAAGAAAGCTGCCAAAAGTTAGACAGGACGTACGAACGAATGCGCCAAAAATACCAAGATATTTTAGAGGAACATCTTCTATCTTTGATCATCATATTTGCAGACGATGACATTATCTTCCAACAAGATAACGCACCCATAGATACGGCAGATTCAAAAAAACGTTTTTTGAAGACCATGAGATTAAACTTTTGAAATGGCCAGCATTAAGCCCGGATCTGAATGCCATCGAGAATCTTTGGGCGATACTATCTCGAAATGTATACGACGACCGCACGCTACCAAAAATTCAAGCCAAAGTAGAGTTAAAACGCCGAATTGTAGAAGCTAACTTTTTCAGTCTAGTTACTGATCTGTTTAGTATTAGCACAGACTAATTCTTTGTCCAGGAAATATATGCTCGGCTAACAAATAAAATCCATAATTGACATAAGTCAGAGACTGCTGGATACTATGCCTTAAAGGTTATTGCTATCTTATTTATAGTTATCAGCTAGTTTTTACTTGACGTTTTGTAAATCAGCTCTTTCAGAAGCTTTCTAAAGATAGATGTTGTGTTTTATTCCTGGTAAATAGAAGATATCCTATTTCTTTTTCGTTTAGCTGACTTGTAACTGTTATATGTAGTTCGATGAGCTAAATTCGGTATTACACCGGCGATCTTGTACAGTTATTAGCCACATATTGCTCAGTTTCTAGCCATCATTAAATTTACCGTTGCTACGCGCTATGATGCCTCTGCCACCTTTGTTTTAAACTATATTGCTCGTTACGTTGCAGCTGTTTCTGTGTAATGCACATGATTCTTCTACATACGAAGACGAATTAAATAAAATACCTTCTATACAAGCTGCAACCTTTTTCTGATATTTAAAACTGGGTCATCATACGAGGGGTCTAGCAATCCAGTTACTGTTATTTAATTAAAAAAAAATGGCGGGGTGAAATACTCGGGTCTACATGTTTCTTATTACAGTATTGAGTATTTATTACAGTCGCTGGCTCCTATAGGGCAATCAATTATGATTCTAGAAAAAACTATTCTCTTTCCTCTATGTATCTATTATTTACATACCGAAATATCACTGAAAATTATATTGCCATAGTCAGCCTCGATATTTTCCTCAATAACAATAGTGTTTTTCATAGAAAATAGGTTTTTACTGGCTTTTTTGAGGAGTTGGATAAAAAAAATGTTACACAATGAAGCTCTAACTACAATTATTGCCGAAAAACAGTCTATTACACCAACATTTTGGTAAAGTAGAAAATATAAATGCCTTCTCCTAACCGAGTACTTGTGCGACCAATATTATATTATATATGTATAACTCGAATATGTGAATCTTTCAAATATCACAAATAATTTACTCGCTACACATTCTCCAACGAAAGTAATAACATTTCTTTCTACTAATCTATAAACTAATATTTTCGGATTGTCTTACAGTAGACAATTACAAACACACACACATTTTATTGTGAATACATATTTAGATTTTTTATGTTTTTTTATTGCCCTTTTTTGGCATGTAGGTACTACTTGAGATTACTACGTCTGTTACACTATTAGGCTGTGTCATTCAAACGTACGTGGCAAATATTTGAACGCCTTCAAATTCTCCAACGAAAGATTTTGTCGCTAATGTTTTTTTTCAGCAGATTAGATTCATCAACAATGTGATGCACAAATAACTTAGGGCAATGATGAGCGGACCATTAGTCTTAACTGTTCCAAATAGCTTGTCTTAAACCATTACATTAAATTAAATATTTCGGCGGAATTGCAATAAAAATTTAATATGTATATAATAATATATCAATTCGTTTGCGAAAACATACACATTAATTTCAAATAATTTATTTCAGATACCCGCTGTTCAAAAGAATATAATCAATCATGGAGATCTATTTACTGATGGTCATGGCCGAAGTATACTAACACAATTAGGTGCTATAAGAATGCAATTACAGAGGGAGCAACTTAGAATGGATGAAACGTTACGTCAACGTAGTAACGTGCAAGCTAAGGCTGTTAACTTCCATTAAACAACAACCTGTTCACAAGTTCAAATAGTTATTTTATATATACCGTTAGATACATATTTATATTTCTTAAATAGAAACTATACAGAATACGTTGAATAAATATACTAACATGCAAAATATTGTGAAATTTATTAGTACCAAAAATAAACCAATTTCTCCGATTAGCCTGTTAAAAGGTTTCATTTTCAATGAACGACGATACTTCACGTACATCGAACTGCGAATTGTGCATTTGTTTTTAACAAACGAAATCGGCATTTCTTTTTAAACTGAAAAGCAATTAGTCATTCTCATGGCTGCTGAAATTGTGTTCAAAAATTCAAAAAGTTTTTCGAAGTTTAATATAACTCGCATACATACGGTATATACTTCCGTGAAATAACATGTGTAAGTATGTAGAATATCGAATCTAGAAAACCAGATGTTTCGTCGGTAGAAAGTTCGGCGTCGTCATTGAAATTATTCAAGAGTTACATAAATTCAAACCACGGCAACTAAAGTCTTAAAAATACGTACAGTGACATTGTTGTAGATAATACCTGCTTGGTACCTTTTTGCGAAAAAATAAGAAATATTACGCATTACTCATAAATACTTTCATCAAATAAAAGGTAGTATTAATTATAAAAGCTAAATACACCATAGCGAGCGTTGGCTGTCACAAGAGCCAAATAGTAAAAAAAAGAGAAGGGTTTTCTGAAGAATGCAAAACTCCAATGGAAAACCATCCACTAGAACTTTTCAGAAACATAATTTGGTAACAAAACCTTCACTTTATTTTTCGAATACTCGTACTTATTACAATTAAAATATAGAACTCAACTGGCATCGAAAGTCCAGATTATGTTTAACTCCTCTTGAAAATTTGTTTGTTCTAAATTGTATTTGTTTAATAGAAAATATTTGTATACCATAAATAAATTACTGTTTGGGTTGCATTATATTAACATAAATAAAATGACATAGAATCCTTAGTAATCACAAAAAAAAACTTCGCAACTCACAACACACTTGTCAGTGCAGTTTAATGGGTACAGTTTCTAGGCAAGATACTTGTAGTTTGATGATGAGTTTTAGTTCATATTGCATGAATATAACATTATTTATGTTCTATAATATTGCAGTGATTATACCAGTTCGACCCTATAGAATTTAAATTTGCACGGCACTAATATATCGGTTCATCAAACCAACACACTCAACCAATCACACATTTTTGCATTCAGAAAGAAGGGGCCCATAACGTAAAGTATTCTGTAGATATAAAATAAAAAATGTACTAACTTCTCAAACATTTCAAATTGTCGTTTTGTCAATAGTTGAATTAAGCTAAAATATTTTACCAAGATTTGGTAAAAATATTTGAATAAATGTATTTTTATCATACACGCATTCACAATACAATCAATTATGATACGAGTTCCAAAGTCTCTTTGTAGGAACTTCTACATATTTCAAAATAAATTAATTCTATCTTATGTGAGTGACCACGAAATTAATATGAAATGTTTATTTTATTTTAGCAACTTCAATAGTTTTGTAGATAAATGAACTACAACCACATCAAACATTTATTTTAGTCAATTTTTTAAAATTACATATTGTCCAATAATCAAACTAAATCAAACGTGCGCCACACTCCATCTCTTATTAGACTTACGAAATATCATTTATTTTTAATCTATTGGTAGTATTGGATAATACAGTGCAGGTTGGTTTCCGCGGTTTTGTCTGTTCCAAATTCTACCAACTTCGACTGAGTTTTATCCGTTTTATGCTGGTGTTATATTTATGTCAGCACAATTGTGTTTCTGTTAATTGTTGTGTCGGATTACAATAAATTTCGTTACGAAATATTAATAAAATGAGTTCAGGCTGTGAACATTATAAACGAAAGGTTATGCTAGTGGTAAGTATCGTTGCTTTTTTTTGCAAATAAATGAAATTTATATCGAGTTTTCGGCGCGTACATTGTTATACCGTGAATCCCCCAATTGCAGTTTTTAGATTTATTAAAAGCCAGACAGCTAATTAATATTGTACGTATTAATTAAAAGCGGTTATTTACTTCTATACGTTAAAACTTATGAATAACGTTTTAACAACTGTGTTATACTAAATGGTAAAATTTTTTTAACAACAAATACAAATTATTACATATATATAATAACAACAGTATAAAAAATTAATTACTAATGGAATAGGGCAGCATATATTGGTATTCATGACCTTAACGGCGTTTTTTTATTTTTTTATTCAATTCTGATTTTCTTTTTGTACATACAGTTAAGGAAAAAAGTATTCGTACATCAAGCTCTCCAGATATGATTTTAAAATATCTTTTTGTTAAATACAATTTTATAAAATTATTGCATTGTAATATGTAGTACTTAAATGAAATACAGTGCCAGATTATATATATAGTTGAATTTTTGGATCTTGTCCGTTACGTCATTAACAAT
>SMLS01065078.1:0-46060 GCA_004785975.1 Popillia japonica
TAGTTATTGCGTGGTCGTCTAAAAATGTTAAGCGTAATAAAATGGCTAGAGTTCGAAGACGTCAAAATTATCACCGTGTTAGTAACTTTGACAGGGGTAGAATTGTTGCCTATGGACATGTTGATTTGTCCTATCGCGAAATTGGCCGTTGTGTTAATTGTACTGCAATTAAGGTAATGCGTGTGTGTTCTGTGTGGACGGAGAAGGTAGAAAGACACAAAGAAGCCCAAGTTTTCAACCGAGGCGTACGACAGAGCGTTAACATAGGTGCTTCAACCAACTAACTTTACAAAACCGTTTTGATACAATGCGCCAAATTGCTAATCAATGGATTGGGAGAAGCTAGATGACCTGTTACTATGCGCACACTATATTGCCGCATTCGAGTCTTTGGAGTTTTTTCATACCGTCCACGATTAGTGCTTCTTTTGACTATGGACTACTATTTTTAACGCTTGAACTAGTGCAGAGAACGGCAGCATTGGGAAGCAGAATGGCATAATGCTGTCTTCAGCGACAGATCGCGATTCTGTCTTGGTATCCACGATTGCTGTAAAATGACACGATGCCGGCCGGCATGGTGAGGGACGCTATATAGAGTTTGCTGTTGAGAGGTAGGTACATAAGACTGTTGGAGTAATGGTTTGGGGTCCATTGCTTATGGTAGCCGATCAACACTTCTGTTTATTCGAGGCAGTATGACAGCTGCGCATTATATTGAAGATGTCGTACAAATCACTTTACTACCTTATCTAGATGGCCCTCCACACATCCTGTTTCGGCAAGACAATGCACGTCTTCATATTGCTAATCGAAGTATAGACTATCTCCCAGCAGCAGGCGGTGATGTTTTGCCGTGGCCACCTCGTTCCCCGGATTTAAACCCCATCGAAGACGCGTGGGATATCATGAGGAGGAGACTATCCAGTTTGCACCATCCCCCACAAACTTTGGCGCAGTTAATCGACGAAGTTCAAGTTGCATCACATTGTTATTTTGTTTTCGTATTACAAATGTTATCGTTTCATTTCTAATGTAAATTTATCACATAGCCAAAAAATCAAGTTAAGCAAATGATTCCTTCTCAATGTAACACTTCTAATGTTACTAAGTATATTACTATATTAATATGTGGAGATCGGAATTAGATTGAATTCATAGTGATCATCATATTCATATACAAAGTACTGATACGGAATAAGTTTTTTCGTAGAAAAATACGTAAGCATGAAAGAAACAACCATCCAGATGGAAGAAGAATGATACATTTATTACCTACTTCGATAGGATGGGGGATACCCGTCTTACCCCGCGTTTATATTTACGAGGGAAGGTTTCCTTTTTAATATTACCAGCGTCACATTTCAGTAAAGGATGTAGTGAATGTCCCTGAAAACAGCATCTTTTCAATTTTATCACCCGACAAAGGGAAATAAAAAGGTTATAATACGACCAGAAATATGGAAGAAACAGAGAGAGAGCGAGAGATGAAAAATATGTATCCTAACTTACATTTCCCGATGACGGAAATTGCGTTTAAAATTTCAATATTTTTATTAACAAATATATTCGAAGTATAAATGAAAAAACGAATTTGATACACGATTGTAGAGAATAGCGAACACGTTGCGATAAATATTTTTGTTATGATGGTTACATGTGTAGCATATTTTTGTGAACGTGCCAATGGGTATTCGGTCATCCGAAAATGTTTAATAATGTGCATTTGAAGCGCACAAATGAATTTGTACTGCATAACTCGTATTTTGATTAGCGAATCTGTCGGGATTTTTATTTGTTATTACGGTTTGAATAGTAAAAACGATAATGGAAATATCGAATATTCTGTGATTGTGCTACCGTTTTATGATGATATCTTTTTAATTTTATAATTTAGTGTTATACTTTTTTGAACCTATCAATATTTGTTTTAAACCTGAGTTAACAGTATCGTTTCTCAAGGATGTACTAAAAAATCTCATAAGGAAGAATCCAATCATTCAAGGAATGCGGCTATTAACAGTATCCTGTTTTAATAAACCAGATCTTTGATAGCAGTAGTATAAGAAAAGTATGAAACTCCGTACACACCCGCACGCAAATTTATTATGTATCCATAAAACTTGAGTTGTTGAATATATGCGGTAAAAAGGTAACCAAACGTTTAGAAAGATAGGAATATATCTACGCTGATCTTTAACAGTTGTTTAATTTTATCGTTTATGTGAAAATAAACGTTTTTGAAGTTGTAATGCAATTGTAAAAATGCAAAAAATGCATGTCAAAAAACTATTAGCTGAATAAATCCTCTCACGCAAACATTTTCGGAAAGATTTCTGGTATCTGGCAGTTAGAATAGCTTATTGAAACTTATTGTTCGCTAAAATACGGTATGCGGCAAAATAAACAGTACTAAAATGCGCAAGTGGCAAATGTATGCGTGTCATGTGCTAAAACGTACTGAATGGTTCCGAACGTGGTTACAAAATATGTGAATGTCTTTTTAATGTTAGTTGCTTCAGGATGCTTCTTATTATCACAGAAAAAGTTCGTGGAGCACTATTTTCTGTCTGTTATGTTAGCAGTTGTTGCCAAGTTGTTGTCGTACAGGAAGTATGCTTTGCCAACGTAGAGGTCACGTGGGTAGCCCAGTGACAGTTACAACTAATACGAATCAAGGGCATGGTTTGACTCAGGTGCTGCAATCACCGAAGATGATCATTAAAAATGAATATCCGTGATAGATCGCTCCGTCGAATATTCAAGAATATTGTTGATTTTGCATACAAAATACAGATCTGCAGCTGACAAGCATGTAAGAACCGAATGCTGCGCACGTATGTTGGCTATGAATTACGAGGACGCGTCGTTCTTCTTTAGTTTTCTGGTGAAAGCCATATTCATTTAAACGGATACATTAGCAAGCAGACAACACAGTTTCTTGGATTCGAATGCCTCGACATAAATACTGAGCAACCCCTTCATAGTGCCCTTGTTACCATTCGGTGTGCTGTACACATGGCATATTAGATCCGTATTTCAATGAAGCAGACGATGGAACGCCGTAACTGTGAATCAGGAGTGCTACAGAGAATAGGTTATCACACCATTTGTGCATGATCTTCAGCGCTATTGTCGTGCCAGGAATCTATCACATAATCAACAATGGTTTCAGCAGGACGGTGAAATCTGTCATACAGCTAGCTAGCTCTTCGAATACCCATTGCACTCACAAGACCTAATACCACCTAGTGGGTACTTATGGAGAATGCTGAAGAAAGCTGTTTGCTGTACCGAACTACCTGAATTTAAGAATTTTCGTGCCATCCAACAACTTGTCTTCACAGACATGTTTGTGAACCTTGCGAACGCTACAAATACCTACTGCTTAAAACTTAACGGAGGAGGGCATCTTGAACATCTGTTTCATTGGGAACGTGGTCGTGAATAATGTTTGCAATAATATAAGTATAATGTTAAAGTAAATACGTAAATAATAAATAAAAAACGTTTAATAATTTCAGTACTGTTTATTTTGCCGCATACTGTATATTAAATAAGACAGATCCTTTAAAATTTCTGTATTATCAAATTGAGAGTGTATTTGCAGCACCACCTTGTCTTCAACTATCTTCTACCATGTTTTTTTCCACTACGTTTCTAAAGAAATGCTCGGGCCACATATTTCATGTAATGTTTTGTTTTGCTGTAAAAAAATCATAAAAATATGTTGTTTACTATTACAGAGAGCTGGGTTTGTCGATTTGTTACTGCAGAGGCTATTCCAAGATTCTAAAATAACTATGATATAATATTTCAATAGAAAAGCTTTACCGCCAGGTAAAACGTCTTCATGAAGAAATTTTCAAGGTTTTAGGCACGATACTCAAAATTGTCTTTAAAGTATAAATATTTCAAGAGTTATCTCAGCATAATCGTGTTAATATGACAACTAAAGATTGGTAACCGAATTAGCATACACCGGCTAGCTTACGGACAAATGAAAAATAAAGTTACGTGCAATTCCTATAATGAAGCCTGGTATACTTAAAGACAAAGCAGTAGTGGTTTGTTTAATCAACAGAACACAAGCTTAGACTCAAAAATTATACCTTAGTCTCTTAAAAACTGTACTACCTCAAGAGTCACGTCGCTAATCAATAACTACTAAAAAAAAGTTAGAAGGAATGCTATAGTAATCACCGGCAAAATAAACTTTTAATTTCTAAAGCAAATGAATTACTTTGATTTTAGATACAGATGTATTCACGAATTTTATATCTAAATAAGAGATTCTGAAAGTGAGACTGACGTATAAATGGGTTGTAAATATTCTTAAAAACAATTAGCTATTGATGGAGTATCACTCAACATTTTGCCTAAATTGGTAAAGTTGGCTAAACCGGTATTGCGAATATATGGTAATATATTTTTCGTTATTAGAAATGCATTTTCTCCATATAAAACCTAATATTGGTCACCCACCATATTGACTGGATTTGATTTGTTGGAACACTGGATACGGGGCAGGTCTGTATATCATTGCGGCTCATGGCTTGTTGTACTATTCTGTGCCTAGTGAATTTCTTTACGTAAGCAGGTTAGTCCTTTTTACTAGGTCTAATAGCCTGTGTGGTAAATTTCTTTCCAGTAGACCTATTAGTAGGTTAATTGGTCCCAGCAACGAGGTAGGCATTGCATAGTCTGCAAATAGGTTCATCTTTAGAAATGTCAATTCTGTGTGTACTCGATTAAAAACCTCTTCTGCGAAATGCTGGAATGACTGCCTCATCATCCGTTTGCTTTGTAACTGCCCTTCAACGTTGTGCCAGTGTACCTGGTGTGGTTTTGTAATCCACTCGGCTACTGCACCACGTATTGCAGTTTTAGTTATTGCCAGACTCGGTTCTGATCCAGTGAACATTGTTGAAGAGCATTTTCTTGTCAGCTTGCTAACTAATTCATTGCCTGGTGGGCAGTGCCTCGGCACCCACGCCAAAGTAACTTTTTTATGTTTTATCAGGATTCTTAAGTTTTTCAAGCAATCCCAAGCTAGTTTTGAGGTCACCTGGTGGGATGCTAATGGTTTTAGGACCTCTAATTGTCCGAAAGGATATGAGTCAGCTTGCCCTTATAGCTTTTTTTCCAATGATCTTCGTATTCCCATCATATTAGAATACAAACTGTATTTATGGCTTTTCCCATGCTCTGTATATCTGGAGTGAACCTTTTGTGCAGTTGTTCCTAGATGGTCAATCTTTCATACTATTCTGACAATCAATTGCTCTACTGTCCGTACTGTCCTCTGTCCTGATGGCCAATTAACACGGTAACCATTTTGAAATTTTCAGAGAGTTATTGTAACAGTGACAGTTCTAGTCACTTAAGATATTAAGCGAATGTAGTAGGTACGTGAATATAGATATGTACATATGTACCTATATCTAAGTAAATGAATTGGCCTATTCCATTTTTGTACGATTGTGTTTCAAAAATTACTGCCTTGATCCCTTGATCTGATCTGTTTTTTTTTTTCAAGCAAGGGTCATGACCTACCAGAATTCGACACATTCATTCAGTTTGTTTTACCAATACCTGTTTACTGTATATGGCAAGGTAAAAGGTTTCAATTATATCACAAAGTTGATACTAAAATAGACGACTTACATAAGGGAAGAGGCTTTCTAAATGCTATAATCATTATCATTCCCTCTACCACTCCTTTTTCACCCAAGATATACACTTGCTCTATTTACTGTTATCAATATCGTCAACCAGGCGCATTTTACAGGGGTTCTATTTCTGTTTCCACATTCATTACTGCGTTTGACAGACATCCGTGGCGGTATACAACGTACAACATGGGTTTGTTACCACATGAAGGGGAACGTAGGTGATGGTGACGTAGGATGGTTTGGTTTATGTTCGCATGTGAAACAAAACTGGCACCGTTAGAGTGAACGACTGACAGCTGGAAATCGGGAGTGTCGGCGATGTTCTTTTATCGTCGTCTCTCTTTCTTACGCGAATGCGCGCAATCAGGCCTTGCCTGGCTGGTTATTCCTAACTTTTATGTTAGGGGGTGTTGCTGTTATCCTTTTCTACCGGTAGTATACATACATTTATCGTATATGGGGTCTGTACGTCGGTACCACACGATATATGTATCTTTATATAAATGTACGAAACCAAGTTCTAGGCGGGTATCGAATGGAGTGAAAATAAGATATTGCGTGCGGAAAGCTGTCACGACTTGCTGAGATTGTAAAAAACTGCAATGGTGAAGTTTTGTTTTTAGATATGGCATTGAGTTGCGGTTAATTCACAAATAAGTATCTAATTTCATCCAACTGAAAGGATATTCACAAAACACGAACATGTAGTGGTACTTTTTATATAAGTAATTTGAAGTGTGAAACAATGCCATGGTTTTTAGTAATATCACTGCAATTAAATTCTAATTTAACTAACATCAATTAATTAATTGCCTGCATCCAAACATGGTTTTCCCGTTTGAAAAAAAATGCAGGTATATAATTGCTACTAAACATAGTATAGATGATTTAGTTGGAACTAATGGAACTATATAATATTGCTACGCTATTTTATCTGAATTTCCGTTACTCGCTATTCACTAATTTGCATATTATTCTGCCAGATTTTATTTAAATTGCAACACAATTCAATAGTAAAATGAGATGATTTTGTTATTCTATTTGTATCAATTAGCCATTCAAATTAAATGTGCGTGTATAGATAGGAGAGGGATGAATGAGGTAGATTCCAATGAATGTAATGTTAAAATTATCCTGCAAAGCACATATAAAAGTAAGTAGGATATGTATAACGTTATTAGAAGTCTTATAGTAAGGACATCTTCGAGTTTGTGGTACCTATACAACAGACAGTTTATTTTAGAAAGCACAAGGCCACTAGAAAACATTTTACTAAGATTTAGAAACTAAGAACAATCAAAATTCTGTTTTACACAATTTTATTCCAGTTGAAAATTATTACAACGTGACGCTTAGCTATGTGCAAGGGTAATTTCAAGAGAAAGAGTGTTCATTAACATTTTCCAAAATTGCTCTGATATTCTGGAGATACGAGATTCATTCATTGAATATTTTCAAGTACCTATTATAAGTCTATACTTTAACAATAACTCTATAAGCTCAAGGAAAATTGCTACTGAAACATCACACTCTTCTGGCATGTGAATTTTCTTTCTTACACAATTTCTTAATTTCATTTCTGAAGAAGTCGGCTTGGTCAATAAATGGAATGTAAGCCAAGGAAAAGACTGTATTGGCTGAATATGGAATGGATATAACTCGTGATCATGTAATATCCGTAAGATGATTTGATGGCTGCTGCTTACTAATTCTTTTTGTGTTGGCTATTATGGTTATATGTCTAGATATTCATCGATTAGCTGCAAAACAGCTTCTACTAGTTCTGGTGTTTTTTGAAATTTATGAAGGATAAAAGGAGAGGAGAATATTTTGGTCGGTAAATATGGATACATAATAACTACTTACATTGACATAAAGATAAATGAATTTATTGACAATAATTAATTTTTTTCATCAAAATTTTTCCCATTATTCCCCCATATTAGAATTATCCGGGAAGTCTTAATGTCTGCTATCAACCAGATGTCAACACAAGCCTTCTCGTAATAGATACATAGGAAGATGTGGTAGGTACTATAGACCATACAGGAGTATCAACCAAAACCTTGACCACAAAATGATAGGTGATAATTTCTTTTTAATCTGTGGTAGATGCTAACTACAGTGGCTTTCGACGCTGTGATCTTTGTCTGATTATCGCTGCCGGATATTTAGTATGTCCAAATCCGTTTTTATACATTTTCTTTTCCAGCAACTAATCATGTTTGAATGGAAAATTGACTCGAACTCCGTATCTCTAGTTCCGTCACAAGCAGCTCGTATAACATCATAGCCGTTATTATAACAGGCGGTTGCAAAAATTCTCGACCCGTGCCTTTCCTTACCAATAATTGCAGTACGGATGGTATCTTCAAAAAAGAAGAATCCGTGATTCTTTCGCACCACATTGCGCATCAGATAATGACTTTTTGACCAAACTAGGATTTCTCCTTATTAAGACGAGGATTTTCGGTTCCCAAAAAATCGATTATTTTGCTTGACAACTCAAGTAAATAGCAAAAAATTTACCTCATTATCAAATTTTGCCAAGAATTGATGATGTATTTGGATCGTATGAGATTTAAATTAATATCTATTCTATCTACATTATTTTCAAACAAGAAGCAAAGTTGGCTTCGCCTCTTATTAGTAAATTTTTCAAAAACTGGGATCCACAAAGTTTAGTTCAGTTTTCCAGAGTTTGATTTTTGTGTGGATAGATGCAGGGGATGAACAAAATAATATGAACACCACGCAATATAGTACAGTTATTGCAATTCGGCAACACTGCTTCTGTGTAAATACTGCCATCCATATGTATCGCAGAGTTAACACGCTAGAACTTGTAGTTCATAGTTCGGTTTAGTATACGTTGTGTTGTGCGACGATTAACACAAATAATCGGTAACATGTGTGATCTCTCAGATTTCAAAAGAGGACAAATTGTTGGCGCTCGTTCAGCGGGAGCATCAGTGACGAAAACAGCTGAACTGTAACATTTCACGAGCAACAGTTTCCACACAACATGGTAAAACATCATCGGCGAAGAAGAATAGTGGGCGAAACCCAAAGTTAACTGATAGAGACCGACGAACATTAAAATGGATTGTGGCCAGAGAACACAACACTACTGCGGTCAAAGTGACAGCAGAACTCAACACTCACTTGAGTACACTGTTTCCACAAAAACAGTACGGCGGGAACTCCACAAAGCTAAATTCACAGAAGGGCTGCAATTGCGAAACCTTTTATAACAGAAAACAACGCTAAGCTGCGAAAAAAGTGGTGCCACGATCATAAAACATGGACACTTGATGATTGGAAGAATGTGGTATGGTCTGACGAATCATCATTTACACTATTTCCTACAAATGGCTGGGTTTATGTATGGAGAATCCCTGAAGAAGCCTACGATCCGGACTGCCTGCTTCCTACAGTAAAGCATGGAGGAGGCTCAGTTATGATTTGGGCGGCTATATCATGGTATTCAGCTGGTTTCATCATTCATATCACTGGCCGGATTACTGGGAATGAATATCTCGACATCCTCAATGATGAAGTTCTTACCATGGCTAGCATATTGTTGCCAAACAGTGCCATATTCCAAGATGATAATTCGCCCATACACACCGCCAAGAAGGTTGAGTCTTGGTTTGAAGAGCATCAGGATATCATCAAACATCTTCCCTGGCCAGCACAATCCCCTGAGCTTAACATAATTGAACCATTATGGGGAATTTTAGAGTAGCGAGTGAGAAGCAGGTTTCCAGCATCATCGTCATTGAGGCAATTGGCAGATGTTTTGGTACAAGAATGGGACAACATCCCGCTGGAAACTATTCAGAAACTCTACGAATCTATTCCGCGTAGAATTGAAGCTGTTTTGCAAGCAAATGGTGGCCCAACAGCTATTAATAAAACAATATGTGCATATATCAGGTGTTCATATTATTTTGTTCATCCCCTATATGTAGAAGTCTAATTGCGGCGTATATCTTCTTGTGGCAGTTTTTGGTTTTTACTCAAAAATCAACTCTAATAAGCTGAATATTTTCATTTAAACGACTAGTACGAAGCCTTCCGACTGTTTTACAGCACTATAATATGTCACACAAGTCACAAAATTAATGATACTTCCAGAACAGCTAAAAATTATCTAGTAGCAGCAAATTTGCAAGGAAGAAGGGCTCGTCATAAAGCATTAGCAAGTGAACGCCAGAAGAAAGTTGTTTTAATTTAGTACATTATGACGTGGGGTTGTAAGGCCGTCAGTGGTGTAAGGCAAATCTTGTTGTGGGAAGGTGGCAGGAATTCGAAGCGCTCTACTGCCATGCTAAGCTCTAAGTTTTAGAGCCTTCAGTACCTACTAACATTAATTTCAGACAATTATCCTGTTTATGTCATCCAACAAGATAATGCTCCTTGCCACACCACGAAAAAGACAACAGATTGGTACATTAGTACTGATGTTTCCCTGCTTCCATGGCTCCCTCAGTCTCCAAACTTGTCGCCGATAGAAAATTTGTGGGCAATAGTCAAGTAGAAAGAATCCATTTACAAATGTAAATCAAAAAGAGAACTAAAGAAGACAATTTTTGAAGAATGGAGAAGAATTTTCGTCAACTTTTGCTAGAAACTTGTCGACAGTATGCCTAAAACAGCTTGTGCAGTGTCACAAAATATTAAGGAATATCTTTAAAATGATTAACAATAAAGTTATGTACTCGTTCGTTTTTAATTTCCCTGTATAAAATTTAGAAACTTTTCATTTTTCATAGGTCATGTCTTTTTTTTGCTTGGAGTTTATCTATAACTTCAAAATTATTCCCTAAAGAATTGGGAGGGTAAATATTTTTTGACTTCCTTTGTATAACTTCGTGTTTAATTAAAAATTCTCCTATTGTCCGATCTACGTATGTGTAATATGTAAAGTATTATTTTGTTACTACAGGATATAAATTAATAGTAAATTAGTAACTAATAGTAGTAGTAGTAGCAACTAATAGTAAATTGAAATTTATACTCGCCAACGCAGTACGTGAGTGTATTGATGTAGATAAATCGTACCTGAAAAAAAAGATAACATATTACTAAGACGATCATGATAAACAATTAGATATCCTAAAATAATATTAGATTAAGTTGTTAATGGATAAAGTTAATCTGGTAATTTCTCTCCCAGGAACAACTGATAGTACAATGAGCTATTAAAACTGCTTTTTATATACTTTTAAGTCTATAATTCGTATTTATTGCTATAAATAGATTAGAAATAGAACATAGCATTCGAAAACAATATCGCATCTTGAAGCATCAACCATTAATTGTGTTCGTTTCCTCTAATGTATACATCAAGATGAATCATTGTTTGTGGTACTAATAGGTCTCATATTTATATGTAGCCCCGAGCAATCCATCTGTTCTTGTCGAAAAAAGAAATACACAGAAATAAAACGTGTATTCCACGGAAACTATTAGATACAAGTAGGCCACTAGGTCGTATAGAACATAACAACTGTGGGAGAGCACCGAACAAAAAAAAAACAAAAGAGGTGCTTCGCAAATGCACATCGTAATCCGCGACTCTATACAGCCTTTAACCGGGGTTTTCTCTCATCGACCGAACTTCCAACAGCGACGTACACACACACACATATAGTAATCCTTGCTTATATCGTTGTACGATCGTGGACAATATTATCAACATAATTTTATGTTACAATTGCTTTTCTAAATAAATCCAAAGAGTTAAGGTATTATTTTGCAAAATTTTATTTTATAGGAAAATTAACTTTGTGTTAATGGGTGGTGGGTGTCAGCAGGGGCTGCTTAAATATTTTTGCTTGGTATAGCCCTGCTATATCAGTATCTTCACGTTTAAAAACAGTGCTGTTTATGACTTTGCAGCTAGATCATTTGCAGCAGGATGACTGTCACTGTCCCTTAATAAATTGAGCCCTATATCCCCCAGATTACTTACATAGTTGGATATCTGTCTAACCACGGCGACTATCAACCTATCTGTAAACATATTATTTATATACAGTAAATGGTATTGCTTAACGTTACCAAATTCATAAAGTAATTAATGATGTTATATATCTTACTATCATCGTTTGACCTTAGTTGGTCGTCTCTCACATTTTCATTCTTAATTTTTTTTTTTTCTTTCAAGAATATAAATGATGGCCAACCCTATTCTGTAGTAGGACCACACTAGTTGGCCATTGTTTGCCACATATTTGGCACTTAAATCGTTTATTGATAAGTGAAACACATACAAAACACACACAAGTTACCTGTGCGACTTTAACAAAATTACGCATATATCAAGAGATTTTAGAGGTCCAAATCCATACACGTTACAACTTCTCTCATATGTATCTCTAGATTGCAATAGGTAGAGACTTATTGCTTGCCCACATGCTATTTTTCAGTAGAAACAGGGTACGATTGATCATCGTTATCAACATCTGTACGACTTACAAGTTATATACATATACAATGCGAGCAACAAAGATTGAAGCGTATCATAGGCGTAGGAATAATCAACATAATCTCTAACATAAATATAAACAGACAAAATGACAGACTAATACACTACTTGACATTCAAACGCATTATGGGTAAAGGTCTGATTAGAAGATAGTTTTGATAAAATTAGAAGCAAATATAGAATCGGCACGCTTGAATCTTTATTGCTCGCACTGTATAACAAGAGATTCAAAGATTGTGACACCTGATCCGAGGCTATATACGTTATAACTTCTTCATATCACTATTTGCCGTTCCATGCCCCTAGATCACAAAATTCAAAACTCATTATTTGACCATCTCCACCCTTAATTTTCCAATTATAATATAACTGAGTTTCAAAGTTCATCAAACTGCTGTCAAACTTTGAGTATGGTCAGACGTGAAAATCGATACAAGTTGTTGCTTCATGTATTCAAGGCCATACTCAAATGAAACTTTTACTACCTCTCTAAGACTGTAAAAAATGTGATAAACGTTGGGTACTGTTATGTGTAACCTCACGATCAGAGATAGAAGTTAATGAACGGGTGGTCAAACCATAATTTTCCATTTTTTCAAAGATAGAGACAAGAGGTGTATACGCAACTTTTAAGTGAAAAATTAGTGGATGCTCAAACGACAGACAATCCTAACATACAGCAGAAATTTTGTTCTTGAAGAAGAAAATTCTTAGTAGCCTCTTCGGAATTTTGAAAATATAGGAAATGATCGAACATTGTTTGTTTCTGTATTAAAACTTTTAAAAAATTTTGCGACACGCCAGTTCAAATCAAAGTCAATGTGAACAATAAATGGGCAAACCTACCGAGGCAACTTTGAAAGTTTACCATTTCCTGTTGCCAATTTTGAGACCCTTCCATTGGTAAATACACTTATTTCTGTATAACCACTTCCTACTGCTGAAGTAAGAAGAATTACAAAAAGTCAAAATTGTTGTTCCGTAGCCCAAAATATGGTATAATCAAATTTAAGCACGATATTCGGCGGAGAGTGTCATAGAGACTTTTGCAGCAATTAAATTGCAAATATATAGCTAAATCGCGATACGTTACTGCATCAAGGCGATAGAAGATTATTGGTTTTCAAACTTAAAACTATAGACCTAACCCATATCTCTCTCAATAATTAAACCTTGAAAACAGAGTTGTAGCTTGTAGTCCGCTACCTGATACTCTGATAAAGTGAATCCAATGTTTGTCAAATACGAGTATTTAACAAAACTTAGTACCTTCCAACAACAATTACATAGGTACGATTTATTTTGATACACAACTCACAATGTTTTGGAATTGTAAATTTTTAATACTTTGCGTAAATAGATAGGACATAGCTAATAAATCAGTTATAGCAACTGCACAATGGGTTAACCAATTCAGTTTTTATTAAATATTGCAGATGTATCGACTTAAAGTATGTAAATATTCACATATTCACAAATTATTCACATATTACTCACATACATATGTCATGAACCAAGGGCCAGGAAATCAAAGCAGTTTTATTCAGGGTTTTACACAGAAGTTTGTATGAGGGTACCTCCCTTTACATTCTAAACTTGGCAAAGTATGTACCTCACAGGGTCATTACAATAAAATGCTAAGGTTGTGTTAGACGAATGTCAAATAGCGGTTGAAACAAAGTTGTTTCAAAACTAGCAGTCAAAGTTTATTTCCATTTCCTCATATTGCGCTGCCTTTAGTAAATAAACACTGGAATTTTGTTCCGCTTATCTAAATGTTAATATCAGCGTTCAGCGTGAGAATCTATAGTTTGACCGCACCCTGTATGCATATGTGTACGTATATTTGGTTGCTACGCGTGTGCCTGGTAAATTTTAAGCGAAGTATGCGATTGCACTTTGCATATTTTACGTTGTACGTTGCACGGTTGCCATCCTGGTCTGTACAGGAACGCTCTGCTGCATTCGAAACCATCTGGTGTTGTAAATCCAACAGCGACGAAGGATGCAGAAAAATAGGAAACGGGCTCTCTTTAGTTCGGATTGTTTTGTTTGCTTTCTTTCGTTTTTACACTCGGCTGTACTTTTTCACCTTATTTGGTTTGTGCAGTATTCGATGCACTTTTACATAAATTCCAGCTTAATCCAGCTTATATATGTACATAGATACCAATGCAGATAGTTCTGTTTAGTTACAATTAGTTTTACAATTGTGTAAAAAGGGAAAAAGTAAAAATATGCACTGAGAAATAGAATCCCAAAATAAAATTCTAGGGTAACCATAATAAGAAGGCATGTTTAGTACTTGTTTTAAACGATAAAATTACTATAGTATCAATGCTGTATAGCTTTAAATGTTTTAATAAGTTCGCAGGAACTTTAATTATGCTAGAAATATTATGTTAGTATGTATTAATATTTTAATTGAATTGAGTGGAATACTTGAGTTAATTTTGTTTATCCGAAATTTGTTCATAATATTTTAATTTAATAGATTTGAGATTAAACTTTCTGAAGAAGAACAGCCAATCTACAATAAAGATTACACAGGTCTGCGTTTTTTAACTTCTTTCTAAAAATTGTTTTAAATTTGATAGCTGATTCTTATGTGTCTTTTGGGCGTTGAATCCAAATATGAACTCTATTTTTCTCCATCACGTAAGGATTTTTCACAAAAAGTCTTCAAATTATATTTTTTAAAAATTAAGAATAATTTTTAGTTACATTTTGAATTTATTTACAAAAGATATAAAAAACAAAATTACTTACAAGTATCATTAAATCTAATGAAAAAAAACTGTAAAATACTATTTATGTCTTTACAAGTCCTTATAATATCTTTTCCTTTGTCCTTCCATACTCCTTTTTGTGTTTTTTTTCTCTGTAATCTCGTAGTGGACCATCTCTTTTTAACATCCAATAATAATCAGCTATCATGCTTATATTCCATCTTCCTTGGTATCTTATCTCCATCTCTTTTAGGTTTTGGTGGAACTTTTCCCCCTGCTCACTTACTGCACCAAGATTTTCAGGGAAGTAGTCGAGATGCGAATCAAGAAAATGCACCTTCAAACTCATGTTACAGCCTAAGGTTTTAAATTTTTTGCACAATATTTTTATAATCTTCATATTTTGTTGCCAAGAAAATTTGTAACCACATTTTTGAAGGCTATCTTATTTCTTTCTTATATCCGGCCCAACAAAACTACTCTCCTTTATACTTGAAGCACTCTCCATCTTTTTTTAATGTCTTCACAAATTGTTTCATTAACCCTAGTTTTATATGTAATGGAGGAAGAAAAACTTTGCTCGGGTCTGCTACACTTCTTCTTTCATTCCAGGTTGTAAGGTGGCCACATCTTTTTACAATACTGCTGCCTTCTATCACGACATCCCACTCACATAAAAACAAGGATATTTAGCATAACTGCTTTGTTGTCCAAGTAACAAACAAAAAACTTCCAAACCACGACAAATTGTCCAGCCTTGATCCTTGTAACAAATTTTAATTAAAAGTATCTCAAGATTTTCATGACACTCTTTTAAATGAACTGAATGTCCCACTGGTACAGAAGCATATTTACTTCCATTGTGTAGAAGAACGGCTTTAAGGCTCCTTTTTGACGAGTCAATAAAGAGTCTCCAATCAGACACTATATTCTATGTGGAATTGTTCCATGAGCTCGGGTGCATCATTACAGAAAGGTAGTGCATCTTTCAACCTTGAGCCTTAAAGCTCAGATGAGTTCTTAGGAAGAGCCTCACCAAATCATTTAATTCAGATTGGTCAAACAGTCTTGTCTCATCACTTCCAGTATCATAGCAATCACTTCTCTCATCCAGTTCACTTGCGCATGTACGTGAAACCTTTTCATCGTCAGATACATCATCTAATGTATCTGGTAGTGAAGGAACAGGTACTTCTGGTCCATGAGGTATAGGACGTGTTACGGATCGAAGGTTTGGGTAAACGATGTCCTTTTTGTTTTTTAAATTGAATCCGTGTACTACACACGAACAAAAATAACAATCACCGTTATGATTAATAGGTTCTCTCCAAACCATAGGCACTCCCAAGTTTTTTACCTTGTGACCACTGGCGAAGCTCTTCAACACACACTGAACAAACCTTATGAGGAGCCCAAGGTTTGTCTTGGTCTCCTCATTTCACATCAAAATATGCGAAATATACCACTATAAAGTTCTTTATCATAAATCTAGTGTATGTTTATTCTGAATATCAACTTCTCGCATCATCATAAGTAAAAAATGTAATTGTTTATTTAAACAACGGTTTAACAAAATTGTCCTTTACAAAAAGAGTAATTCATGCAGATAGGTCACAAAATCCCAGATTGTAAAAAAACCTTACGTGATGGAATTTTTTAAATAATTTTCCCATTTTCAGCATCAAAAAATCTATTCAAATCACTGTATAAAATCCAGACAATTTTACCAACGCAGGCCTGTGTTATAGTTGAGTCCAAAGTATTATTTGAGAGATTTCACTATTTGCACTTGAAACTTGACAGAAGAGTGCTGGTTCTTGACTCCTTCACGTTCTAATGTCTAAGCTTTGTGTCCCAGATTTACGTTAGCTGCGCTTTTATCCAGCAAAAGTAGTCTCAGTACTGAGATGAAGATTCCCCGGCAGTTAATCTGTCAAGAATGGAGAACTACAAATATTTATCACAGTGATACTAAAAAATCTATTTTATAACCACTACCAAAGGCACTAAGAAAGGCCGGCTAAATGAAGCTACCTGTATACTCAATTCGTAAACCATATTACATTCTTTATTAATACAGTTTACGTCATCCACATTAACTATACTAAGGGTAAGTTGACTAAGACTATAATAGGTCCAATTTCGTCTAATTATGGAACCAGTTTATCATGAGGGGGGTTAATTTTATTGAGTCACGAAGGGTGTAAGCTTTAAGGACGGCGTACGCAGAGTTTTCCCATGGGTTTTTCGATAATTCCTTATCTGGTCGCGGGGCGTTGCAAACTCGATTCTCGGCGAATTTATTTGGTTTACGTCTGAATTTTATCAGATTGCGTGTGAACGAAACACTTCGCTTTAGTAAGTAATAATACTATTACGTAATTACAACCGACTAAGGTAAATTAGTAGTATTGTTATGTTATTAATGAAATTAAACTGTTATGTAAATAGGGTCAGCATAATGAATGAAACATGAATAATATCACGGTTCAAATTAAATTGATGCGATGCTAAGTGGATAAAAGCTTTTGTGTCGGACGTCGACTATATCGCTTACAAATTGGACGAGAGGACGTTTATATCTAATTTAAGTTAATCTAGTATACCTTGTTTATCAACAAGGATTTGAATTTTCAATAAAGTATTGTCTTGTCTAGACGTCTTTCAGATTCCTAAAAGGATGCCATAAAAGTTAAAATGTATAAAACGGAAATTTTGTTGTAACTAACAATTTGTTTTTTTCAGATGATTGCCCCAAAGATGTCGTATTTCCTCAACATTAATTCAAAGCAGCTCCTCGCAAGTAGTTTATTATTAGAAATATATTCGAAGCAATGTCTTATCCTTAGTGGATACATGTTCTTTTTATATTCTTCTTAGACGGGTAACCCCGTGTGGTCGGTTAGTCAAAAGATCTATTGTGCCTCCATGACGTTTAGCCCTCTCGACTCCGTTGCACTTGTAAGAGAAGTGTGTGAGTTGGTCGAGAGTTAGTTTCTCTCGCCACTGCTTCTACATTAGGGAGAGTTTGCTCAGCTCATATAGTGCATATAGCAGTTTGTTCAGTGTGCAGTGCCTTGTCAAGCTGCCTGTAAGCATCCTGAAACTGCTCATAAAAACAGCTTTCCAAAGTCTGTCCTGGTACAGATGAATTCCAAGGATTTTGCAGTGTAGCATGCCAGTAAATCCTTTCCAATGGGAGCGGTGTCTGGCAACTAGCTGCGTTCTGACGAAAGTTTTGATACAACCATAGGACGCGGTGATGTTCCGCCAGTTGTTTCAGCTTCTTATAGCGATTCAATATCAGTTCGAAAACAAATTTCATAGCTTGGGGAACCTTAAGGATACCTTGACTGTTCGACAGTATTTCGACCGACCCATTGTCATGCAAGGGATTTAAAATGGGGGAAGATGGAGGAAGAGCTCCCTATTCTGACTCACCAGCAAGCTCCTCGTCTTTCCAAATTCCAATACCCGTACCATTTGGCGTTTTAGAGATATCTAGAACCTAACGATGAAGCTCTTGTTGGAGTTTGTGGATGCAGGTTATAGTAGTCTCTCTGGTGAAGATCTTGACCTTGTAGGTCGCAGTAAATCCAGTCAGTCCAGGCAGATAATCCTCTGAACTTTGTTCAGAGTGCTTGCCGCATATACAAGACTAACTTTGTGTCACTAGATTAGAAGGTATAAAGAGTACTATAATCTTCATGTCGTCATGCCAATACACCATTTCAGGTTTTAGCTCTCACATTTTACCGAACACTCCTCTACACGTTCAGAAAGACTTCGTAGCTTTGTGTGGGATACATGATGGAAATAAAAAAGCTTTTTTAGCAACGGCTTTCATTTATACGCAGGAGAACGGCTAAAAGAATCATAAAGAAATATATACCGGCCTATTTCCGTTAAACGATCCATTTATGGAATGACAATAATTGAAGCGTTCTTTCTTTGATTTGCTAAAATCTAAACTAAATTTTCTTATTGTTCCTATTGCTTAATCTCAAAGTTTACCATGACATATGTCAACAGTATGTTTCTTATAAGTGGTAATAATTCTTTGATAAATATTTTTGGGATACTGCGTACTTTCCGTTTTATTATGCTTTTATTGTAGCTGAATTTGAATATTTTCTAATTGAATCTCTCTGAAAAGAACAAAACTTCCTGTGCCAAAAAACATCAGTATAAATCCAAATTAAATTAATAATTTTATGTGTGTCAATAATCTTTATAAAAATGTGGGGCTGAAGAGTAAGCTGACACATGATTGTTAGTAGTGTGCTTGCCAAAAACTAAAAACACTAAGATCAAGTCATATTACAAAAGAACTGCAGCGCTAAAGTTCTCAGTAGATTTTATTCCCTTCTACTTACATAGAAAAATCGAGGCAATGATGGGCGCCATCGGACTGGAATGACTGTCTTTAAATCAAATATTTAGGAAAGAGCAAATGACGCCAAGGTTTGACATTCAGTTTGAAGTGGTAGTTCAAGACTGCCAAACATGGAAGACAAAGGGACAACTACACAATTCAAAATGTCTACCATTGAATTGTCAACAACTTGAGGTGTTCTCAATGATCTTTCCTCTGATATTTCCTAATCTTATAGTTGTAATTAATTAACAAATCTTATCAAGATTTTGTGTAGGCGTGTAGCGATGGATCTACTAGAAATCTTAGATTTTCCCAGCTCATTGGAATAACTTATTATCACTTTTATATAATTGAAGATTTAATATTTAACAGATACATATAAGCTGGAGAATAAAAAGTCAAGAATCTTGTATATATGGCGCTAATTAAGATGAAGCTATAATATTTAATTACGTGTTTTCTTCTATAATACATAGTTTGTTTGTCTAATTGCACTAGCATGCGGGTATACGACAGCATTTCAACCACATGGTATTATTATCTATACTTAAAACAACTTTGGAACATCGTCAATTTAATTACATTTAATTAGATATAAAACCAGTATCATTTCCAAGTACATAAAAATTACAATTATTACAGTTAGAAAATGCATTTTTTCAATCAATTATCTGCAGCCAGTTTCTCCTAATAAAAACGATCAACCAGAAACGAACAAATTACGAATGGCTGGTTCGTAATTGTAGTCCGGGTAACTGCTACGTCATTTATTTCGTTTTAGAAAGTTGTTACATTGTTACGACACGCAAAAATAAGTCACTATAAATCTGAAGTAAATTATGATGTATAGAGTTATTTTGAAATTTAATGGCAGATATCGTTAAATTTCGCGCACGAACCGCATAGCCTGGTAGATCTATCTGTTATTTGAAGTTTCGAAAGTTGCCCGTACTACCATTAATGGCTGCAATCCCAAGTACGGTAAATACGTATATATATCTGTTTAATCCGGGTTATGATATATTGATTTTGTTTGTGTTTTCCAGTCGTCGGTAGCGAGTCTAGCGGGTAATTTGTAGAAAATATCTACCTCTAATATCTAGGGATGTACGAGTTCCAATAAGATACACAAGAATTTAACATGATTGATGAAGTTGTAATTTCAGCATTTGGTGCTCGATATGATTACTGTGAAATATACAATTTTGCTGTAAACATGATCTGTGCAGCTTAAGATTTTAATGTTAAAAGCTTGCATGCATTTGCTTACAAAGTTTTAGGTAATGGTATTTATTTTTGGTTTTCTTAGCAATTATTAAAATTGTATGTGTTGTATTTTCAGACCATTTATAAAGAAGAAACTCTAGGCATGGTGCGGTACACGTTAAAAAAGAGGTTAATTCTGAATACATTGATATAAAAGGTTTAACCAAGAAACTTGTTTATAGTTTTATTTCACAAAATAAGTATCTTAAGGAGGTTACTATAAGTGCCACCATTGATACCTGATTTTTGTAAATTATTCCTAACATAAAAGCTTATGGCAGGTTTGCACGCAAGAAACATTTTGCCATTTTTTTCTTTCTTCTGTTTTTATGTTAAACGGTGCTTATTAGAGCGGATAATTTAAAATACATACAGTTTAACGTACAATTTAACGTATATATGCTTAATAAAAAATGACGTTAAAAACCGTCATCACAAGTCTCTGCAATACAATAGGATAATGCCTTAATAAAATTCTAATACATTAGCATAAAAGAACAACAGTTAAGGACAAGTACTTATAATTTAGATCAAAAAGGTTTAGTCTTGTCTTCTTGTTAAATTCTTTCTGTTAGCCATTCAGTTTACGTTCAACACTTTCTTGAAAAAATCACATACATACACGACAAGTCAAAAAGTGCACCAATATCCATCCTTGAAATATTCTCTTTCTCAGGTATTGACTTCGGTTGTCTAAACCGCTGCTAGAAAAGTGGCTTACGTTAACCAAGTATATTATATGTATATACAAGTGCAAAGATACATTTCCCAATGATCTTAACCATATGTGTGATGTTATAGGAGTCTTTCGCCTTTCCAAGTATTATGTTATTACTAATTTTGGCTAATGCATGTTAAGTAAAAGAGTAGAAATAATAGCAATCACTATAATATAGTCAACAAGGTTGAAATATGTGGTCAATCGTTTGTTCTCTTGTAATGCGGTACGAATTAATCTTTATAATATCCCATATTGTTCCCTGTTTGCCATTAGAGTCGTCTATGCGTTTGTTCAAATTGATTATATTCTCGATTAATTAATCTAATCTATTAATTATATCTAAATTATTTATCCTTAAAGGTGTCCTACCACTGAAATAGCTACACCGCCGTCCATAATTATTTGCCTACCTGTATATTTGCGTATAGCAAACAGAGGAAATGTGTCTTGTGGACTAATGAGTCCAAAGTTGGGGTTTTTGGTTCGAGAAGAAGGGTATTTGTTCGGAGATCAGCTGGAGAACGAGTAGCTGAACCCTGTGTAGTGCTTACAGTTAAATATGGGCGAGGTTCGGTCATGATTTGCGTGTTTTTTGCCGGGACCACTGTAAGGGATTTAGTGCGATTCGATGGGATATTGAAGAAAGAGCGCTACCACAAATTCTGGAGGAGCATGCCATTCCATCGGGAACACGCATAATCGGCGAAAACTTAATGTTTCAGCAGGATAATGATCCGAAACACACCTCGAAATTATGCCGTTATTACCTCAATAAATGAAACATGATGGCAGACTGCCAATGAAATGGCTCTCACAGAGTCTAGACATCAACGCCATCGAGCTTTTATGGGTCCATCTTGACCGACAAATTCGACAATCGGCTCCTACATCTACAAGAACATTGTGGCACCAACTACAAACAGCGTGGAGACACATAGACCCATTAACATTGTCGAAATTAATCGAAAGAACGTCCAGATTGTGTTAAGAAAAGAGGTCACATAGACGAGCGCAATATTTAATTATTTTCGTTATTTTCTTTTATTCTTTATTCAGAATTTTGTTATTATTTTTCGTATTAATACGTATTTAACCGTTAGAATAAATAGTTTCATTTTGGTATTGGTTTGCACTCCAAACTACGTTTTAGTAAGGATGGGCAAATAATTATGGACGATAGTGTACTTCGCACAATTTTTCTGTTTCAAAAATACCACAAAAGTGGAGCATGAACATGTTAAATTTGCTACAGTTGCTCTTACCGGTTCCTGCTACCGGTTGCTACTATTTATCTTCTATGAGATTTGTGTTGTATCTTTGTCACTATGTGAAATAATCATGAGATATGCAAATTCAATCTATGTATGTACTTGCAGACTACCAATGTGACAATGTTATCGAAGCACGCCTGGAAATAAAATATTAGCATTTAATTGAAGTAGTTTTTCTAAATATTACACAAAATTATAATTTATGGTCTCTAATTAAAGACGATCAATGCTACTCAAGTTTAGTGATTTTTGAAGTAAAGTTATATTACACATTAACGGCTGTAAAGCCTTCTGGTAAATCTCTTCTTTCCAGATGTCCATATGTATCCCGGTAGAAGTCTTCATTCAGTATATGTTTTAGCATTTATACACTTTAACTTAAAAATTTTCAATGAGTTCTGTAGAGGTTATTGTGAGGCTGCTCCAGAGAAATGTGCCGTAAAACTAGGTGGTTGACAGTTATGTTTTCTGTCACTAACTTAGTACAGATAGTAGATTCTATCTGTTCCGAGCAAACATCTTAGTTTGGTTGTATTTACTTTCAGAGTATTCAACACCTTGTTCTATTGCAATTGTAATTGTCTTAGAGTAGGTTTAGGTTTAATCTGTTCAGGCCTTCAAATCTTTGCCGGCCTAATGCTTCGCACTCGCAAAGTATATGCTCGGCTGTGTCAGTTCCCAGTTCCCAAAATCGACACTTGTCTTGATCAGCTTTGCCCATCTTTTTGAGGTGGTTATATAGAGGGCAATGACCAGTAAGTATACCCGTAAAGGTCTTCAAGTCTGATTTTCTTAGATCAAGAACTCTTTTATTACTATTTGGGGAGCAGTTGATAAATTTCTTCGCCTGTATTTGCCCGGGTGTTTTCCTCCAGAGGAATGACATTTCTTGTGCTTCCCAGTCCTAAAGTTCCTTCTTGAGCTGGTGTTTTGATGCGCCAAAGAAGGGTTTGCGTCCAATGAAGTGCATGTCCGCGGCTTGTCTTGCAAGTTCGTCCGCTATGTCATTTCCTTCCGTATTCGTGTGAACTGGAACCCACATTACGGATAGGTACTCTGTTATTTGTGGCCAGTTGCATCATATTCATCCGACATTTCCAGATCAACTTTGACTCAAAGCTGTGTGTGGCTAAGACTCTCAGAGCGGCCTGATTATCGCTACATTTGTAGATGTTGGCATCCTTCAGGCTTTTATCTAGATTTTCTCAGACGCAAAGATCTATGCCGTGTATCTCCGCTTGAAAAATTGTTGGAGATGCTTCTAGGGCTCTAGAGAGGTTGGTTCTCGGTCCATGAATACTAACCCCTACCACTTTGCTAGTTTTGGATCCGTCTGTATACCAGACAAGGGATCCGTTTTCAAAGTTGGGTCCACCAGAGCTCAATTGTTCACGGCTAGGAAATAGCACCCTGAATGGTAGCTAGTAATGCAATTTGACAGTCATGCTGTCCGTTGGCTTGTTTAAGGATTGGAAGTCTCTCATTGTCTCTCGGAAGTCTTTTCATTGATTTTTGGCCACCATATCCATCGAATTTCTGTAGAAGTTATTATAGGAGAGCCTTGTTGAAATTCGGACTTTTTACCACCTGAGTTACTTTGCATGCTCTTCTCTTCAAATTGTTGTATTGTCTGCACTGGGATATTATTATCTAGTTTGCTCTAAATATGCTTTCCCTTTTTTGTTTCATTTCTTAATGATGGATTACGTTCTGTCCATATCTCCATTTAGTGGAGTTATTATGGAAATGTGATCGAATCTGACATCAAAAGGGTCCTTATTTATTTTAACGACGTATATCTAATAATAGCCTTTTTTAAGCATTAAGCAGGGGAGAATAAATCAATACTTTTATATTTGACGGAATATATGACTTGATAAGAAGGTTAACAGATCATCCAATTAATTACTTATTGAGTGAAAAATATTTTAACGCAAAAGAAAAAAATAAATATAGTAAAATATAAAGATTAAATAGATATGATAGAGGGGCGCCATGTTGCTCCCAGCAGCGGATAGTAGATTGATCGAAATAGAATTCTCCGAGCAAAATGTCACACCATCAGCTTGGAGAATTGAACCCCGAAGCGCAAGAAATCTCTCGCATCGCTGAATAACGGTCTAACCATGTGGTTATGGACCTGTTTAACCGTTTCAAGCAAAATAATAATAAAGATAGAAAATTTAGTAACGATTTAGTATTTATGTTGGGCGTATAATTAGCGCTGACAGTTTTTCTTGTCGTTGGTGTAGAAATAAATTTGAATTGGCGATGTGCTCAGATCTTCATCGATGGCCAATTAGGGCGTCAGATGCGTTGCTGCCCTTTGGTTTACATTTAATTTCGGTCATAATTGTTTATAACTGTTTTTGTAGTAAGACCAATCGTTTTCTTCAGATAAATTGTGTTGGATGTATCGTATTTTCATAATTTGACGTATGTGCATGTGTGGGATGTGTTGAAATGTTACACTTTATCAAGTAGTCAATTTATTACAGCGCCTTCAAAGATTATCAGTAACATTAGGCATTCTTTGGGGTTTGTCTGTTGCTGGAGCTGTTTTGGTACTGCACTCCTTCTGTACAAGCTCATGTGCTATTACATATCTATGTGATTGTAATTTTTTCCCAATCGTGCCTATTTTTGCCTCATTTCGTCCTTACCTTCCAATCTTCTTAAAGTGTCTTGGACGTTCTTTTCCTTAATATAGCATTCCCAGGCAAGTTATGAATATGTATTGAATTAGTTTTAATTCTCCTCCCTCCAATATTAATAATATGCTAGTTATAAATGTATGCAAAACGGAAAAAGGAAGTAAATATTTATCCCTCTCAGTCTGTATAAAGAACGTTATACGATGAAGATTTAGACACTTAATTTCTGTCAAATTCTCGGTGAAATTTATCCCGGAATTATCGTTCATTCGTTTCCCTGTTTTGCATTGCCAGCGAATCCAGATTAGACGAGCTAGAACCGGGTCAAAAACGCCAAAGTAAGAGCGTTTCTCCGTTCGTTCATCTGGATTATAAAAAGGCAATTCCCTGTCCTCTTTTACATTATACAGGCAAAAAATGAGGGTGCAACAGAATAATATACGAAATTAGATTTGGATTTCTTCTCTGAGCCGGATAAAAGTCATTTAGCCGCATGGCAGAATATTCTGAATGTATCTCAATTAACTTTGGCCTTTTGCTCCGAACTGCGAGATTTTCAAATACAGATATGTATGTATATGTCAGAGCGATGTAATTGATATATTACAGAATGAAATTTTTGATAATTTTAATGGATTTATATGCAGTTTATCGTGTTAAACATGTTTTTAAGTAAGCGATTATGTCAAATAATTTATGTAGCATTTTATAAACATTGCGATAGTCATCATAAAAATCTAAATATTTTCTAGCTCAACACAGTAACCTATTGAACTTCAATGTGCAATAGAGAAAAAAAATCGTTGAATATTGAGGCAGACAGGAAGACGTATAAATAAGGTACAGTATTTCACATGATATCCACTTCTAAGAAGAGTGTCTGCTGAAATCAGAACAGTTATTTTAATGAGATAATTAAAAGGAAGTTAGTAATGATGATAATAATTCTGATATTACTCACAAAGTTTAAACGCTCGTTTTATAAAATACGGATCTTAAAATGCAATTACGTATTTTAAAAATACGTAGTTCTGGATTCGGTACATCTCCAACTGCATAATTCGAAAAATAGGACTTCAAGAACTAATTATTGGAATGAAAATAAATCAGTTTGAATTATGAATTATATTCGAGTAACTAGATCAAAGAAATATATATAAAGTGGTCCGTTGAAGTTAAGAAATGAAATAATAGATGGTTCTGCAGCGAGGAAATTGAAACGAGCAAGAACTCGACTTTATAGCATGGTCAAGCAACAATAAAAAATATGAAATGGGACATGTACAACCTTGCACATTATACAAAAGAAGTATATACTTCACATATTAGGACCTTTCACAATTTTTTTGATAAAACTTATCAATTAAAGGCTGTTCGATGCTTTACAGCTGTATCGTTAACTAGATTAATTCCTTCAGAAACAATTAGGACAATAGGATAAACTAAAAGAAGTAATGACACCAAGATTCGACTTCCACAGACAATTTGAAGTAATAATGCAAGACCATCAAACATGGAAGACAGGCTGACATCAACTACAGAACTAGGACCATACGCAGGTATACAGGCAGATCCTCAGAAAGTCGCTACCATGACGCGCTTTCCTACATCTTCTCGGGCAGTCAATCTGCACTGAAGGCTCTAAAGACTTTAGTTTTTAATCTAAGGTAACGCGAGCATGTTCATTCACCCTCAAAATTCTAAGCCGTAGAACATAGACATTGGAGGTGCAATAAGACTGCCAATGCAAAACAAAGCATAGAGTTTCAATTGACTGCAGAGGAAGAGCCATTATGGTCTTGGTTTATGTAAACCCACGTGAGGTCTCCTTGAACGGCGACAGGCGAAATAAAAACATTGCAGTGAAACAACTCCTCAAAACTGAGACAATCAAACAGATTTATAATTTTCTTAGTCATTAAGTCGGAATCCTTAATAGGGTTGAACAAGAGAATACTTAGCATCATCAGGGCTTTATTTATTGTCCACAATTCTCTGAAATACTAAGTCCAGCAGATGGCCAAAGTGAACAGTGATGGAACAATGACAGAACACATCAGGTGATTGCGTGGTATTTGGAATCTACAGGTATTAGGCTATAGCCATTATGAGCGAGCTATGTTTGAGCAATGATACCTGATTTCGTAAACGAGGAGTCTTGGTCAAATTATGAAAATTCGTGATATATTGAACAATAGCAGCAATTTACTTATTGCGATAAAGTCAGAAAACTTGATGCATATTGATATAGATGTTGGAGATTCGTATTGGTGGAAATAATTTGTAAAGTCTTTTTTGCAAATAATCTCTGCCAAAGCTGGCAGCCAAATAACTGAACAATAAACGAGTTGGTCAATCCAATATTTTATCCTTAGTAGGGTTGAACAAGAGAATACTTAGCATCATCAGGGTTTTATTTATTGCCCACAATTCTCTGAAATACTACGTCCAGTAGATGGCCAAAGTGAACACATCAGGTGATTAGAGCATCTGCAGGTATTAGAGCTATAGCCATTATGAACGAGCTATGTTTCTTCAACTAATTGATCTACTTGCTAACCTAATCTAATCTAATGATAGTTGATTTCGTAAACGAGAAGCCTTGGTAGAATTATTCATGAAAATTCGTGATATATTGAAGAATAGCAGCAATTTACTTATTGCGATAAAGTCAGAAAACTTGATGAATATTGATATAGATGTTGGAGATTCGTATTGGTGGAAATAATTTGTAAAGTCTTTTTTGCAAATAATCTTCTCTGCCAAAGCTGGCAGCCAAATAACTGAACAATAAACGAGTTTGTCAATCCAATATTTTATTTATCTCTGCCACATCTGGCAATTTCTCATCTATTCGATACTCGATTATTTTGTCTAGATAGATATTTTGCGTAATTATCATGGAATCTACAATTTTGACAAAAGAATAGCCCAATAATAATAACGATAAAATTATCTCTGTTGCAGTTTGTTCACATAGTAAGGTTTATAATTATACATATACATACCAGTTCATTAACTTGATAAAAGGGAGTATATGCGGAGCAGCCGAATTATTAGCTTCTAAATATTCATTCGTTTATTTATTTAAGCGGATAAAAGGAATTATGTTGTTTCCAGCTTCCACTTTGTGTACTTGATTCAAACTAGTAAGTAAATAAATAAATACCAGAGGTTCAGCAATATTCTATGTGTGTTCTAGATATCTGTTTATTTACATTTGAATATATACATATTTAATATTAAATTGCTTTAGATGCAGTTACATCCTTTGATGTATCTAGATGGGGAAGGTGTTAAAGATGATAGATCGAAATGCTATGATCATTTGTTAACTTTATTACAATAGCTATGTGAGCTTTTACATTTATGCGTTGTATATTTACATATGTAGTTCCATTTAACATCCACAAGCGCCGCACCGTGAAAGTTTAGATTGAAGTTGAAAAAAGTCTTATCTATTATCCTTGTTAAATATAACCGGTCGGGAAACTCACGATTATTCCTGGGAAACTTGCTGTGCTTAAATTTGTAACTTCAAAGCCGGGCTTCATTCCAACAAAAGGAAAATTAGGTATTTGGTAATTTTCATTTAAATTCCGGCACTATTTTAAATTTGGGTCAAGATTTAGAACTAAGATAATCCCACAATACTCAAGTAAATGTATTGCATGCTACTTGGACGGTCTAATTCTCTTCTGATGCGACATTAAATTTCTCCTCTGTTAAACAGAGTTTCTAGATAGAGTAGTTTACGAATCTGTGGGGAAGATTATCTTATTAACTGCAAAAAAAATCTATACAATAAGACGAGTTGATCTTAAAATTTAAATTAACTTAGTGTATTAAATGAACTGCTCTAATTATTAAATCATTAAAGCGAAGATATGTATGTATGTATATATGTATTTTTGAATGATATATGATGATACATTTATTTTAGAGTAATTAATCTGTTAATTTTTCATAAGTATACGTGTATGCCCTAATTGCTTTTTTTTAAGATAAGGTGCCTACATTTTTTTTATCATATACACTACAATCTTTCACGCACCACGTATAATATTCGTTGGTTTCGTAAACAATTTCTTTAGCTTGAGTATTATCACGGAAAACACATATTCCATTACTCATATGTAATTAGCATCCACTTAAATTTTTAACGACATGCGCGCAGATGTAGTAGTCACCAAGCGTGAAGAGAGAAAAGTAAAAAAATGAGACCATATGTCATTCATCAATATTCACATATTGCACCGCTTAAAAGCACCCCTACAGATACTTAATTACGTCAACCCACATAATGAGAAACCCCGAAAATAACAACCGTCCCTTTCGCTTCAACACCGTACATAACAACATCAGGCTTTCATAAAAATATCACGCTCTCTAGATATAATAAAAACTGGGTTATGACTGTACACCATTCTCGGGCATTTTATTTGCTCGCCCTGGGCTAGTAATTTCTATACCTGCTGGAAGTAACTAAGAAACGAAAACAGAAAGATATATAAGTAAGCCCGTATATTTGCCGTGATGTGCCTTCTTTGTTAAGAAGTCCTTTTGTCCTGACAAAACATACGGTTATGGGTTTTATTTTGGACATCCGGATATTTATCTTTTAGAAAAATTTCTGACCGAAAAGTGAAGTACCTTGGTTTTACGTTTGTGTTACATATACTGAATACAAGAATATCCAGGTGCGTAGGGGCCAGGTAAAACTCAGACGTAACATAAATCTAGATTTTACAGTATCTGACAGTTTTTAGACGACGAATGCGGGCACAGATACACTAAAGAAAAATATGATAATTTAAGTGACGTATGTAGGTACTTTATTTTACACTTAATTTTGACTTAAGCTAACTTGATAGATTTATAGGATTAGTAACAAATAAGTTTAAAAGTAATATAAAACAGCTGTTTTTTGTCGGCATATAACAGAATATACTGTGAAACAAAAAGGACAAATCGAAATGAAACTTTCATTCCTCTTCAGATACAATTATCTTAACGCATGTAGTATGTGAAACAAAACAAAACACTACGTATTCACACGAAAGCTGGCGCTGAAATTTTTGCAATTACAATTGGTTCTCCCAAAACAAATGCAGGTATTCAGATACGAACAGTTCTGTCTCGGTATTCTGTACAAAAACATCTTCTAATACATTTTCAAATAGTAACATTTGGTATATACTCACAATCAGTAGACATTAACTACAGCAAGCAAACCGTTTAGGCAAGCGTTTATGCTAATGTTGGTAATATCAAACAAATACATAAATTTACAGTGATTTACCATATCCATAAAAAAATTGATGAGTGCTAAGCAGTCACTTTTATGTTTATTACATGTTTAGAAAAGGTGTGAGTGGAGGCCTTAGTTAAGCATTAATCGCCCACATGTATTTTCATGCTTTCGGTAATACTCCTAGGAAAGACATACATTACCGCCACAAAGTTTGGAAGCAAAAAGAAATTTTTAGAAAAAATAGACATACAGAGGGTGGCCATATTTTTAGAGTTACCTTGGAAATGTGAAGAATTTTTTAAAAAATGGTTTATAAACACTTTATTCAATTGCAAAAGATATACTGGCAATATTGTTGACATGGCAATACTTAACTTAGACGCCATTTTGTGTCAGCGCTGTTATTCTTTGCCGGCTGTGTAGCGCGCTCGCTTCACAGTCTGGGGGTACCGAGTTCGAATCCGGTGCGTTCTTTTGAATTTGGTTTTCTGTAGTTTCCCAAATTCCACGGCAAATGCGGAAAGATAACATCTTAAGTCGGTCTACAGCCGCAGGCGTAATAATAACTCATGGCCAGCCGATGCCCCCTGTAATTGGCGCAAGCTGTTGGGGGATGCTAAGGCATGAATTATTATTATTATTATTATTCTCTGCTTACAAGTTACGTGGACGTGGGATTTATTCTTATTGCTTAGTGTGTTTATAAACGTTCTAGACTGTTTTTAATACTCTCTACGACATATCGTGCATTTTGTGTTTGTTACATCAATGTTATGGAAACAAAAACTTTTTTTATGATAGGCAAAGCCAGACATCTCACTAAAGAAAATAACAGATGGAAAAACTTTTCTAATGAATACTAATCACTCTAACAGAAAGATAGCATATATTACTAAAGTTTCCAGGACAACAGTGAACCGCATAAAAAAATCGATGAAAATTCGGATCTGCTCCCACCATGTGGTCGAAAAAAAATCACAACACCACGGGATATGCGACAAAGACCTAAGAATCCTCTCAGTATCATGATGTAGTCCATCATCAGCAGCCAACAAACCGGCGACCTGTACATCGTCGAAGGAACGATGAGACAGGGCCAGTATTTGAGGGTGCTGCTCCTCAGGTCCAGGAGTGGTTTCCGACTAGGTACTACGCGTTCAGGCACGACTCGACGCCTTGTTGCAAAGCAAAAACTGTCATAAAACTCCGCTCTAACAACCATGTGAAGGTACTTGACTGGTCTGAATCGAACATTTTTTGAAGTTGATGAAGAGAGGAATTATCACCACCAACTGATTGAGCGCTTAATACAAGTGTGGCACAGACGTGAAGCAATTAAAACAAACTGTCTGAAATGCATATAAAGCGTGCCAAGAAGGTGCCAGGCAGTCATAGACGCAAAGGGTGCCACTAGTAAGTATTACGTATAAGGCATAATCTTCAATGCTTTCATGTCAATACCCAATTCCTTTTAACTATTTGTAATTTGGTAATTTTTAATAAAAGAAATTAAATATATCTATCGCAAACTGGTCTAATTCTTCCACAGAAACCAAAAATGCCAAATTTGTACTGTGGCTCTAATAATTTGGTATGTACTGCAACTTGAATTATTATTTATAGATTTTTTTTAATCGATAGGTCCTCCTTTAGTCCGTGTTGTGGCTTCGCAAATCTGGGCATTCTGCTGCTTAATTTTCCAGATATTTGGGATCAATTTGAGGCAAGCTTGTTGCAAGTATTCCCAAAGCTACTGAACATTCTGTAGTTGTCGTGTTTTCGCTTTTCTGTCCAACTCGTCCCATAGGAGCTGAATAGGTCACAATGTTGATTTCACTACCGCTTTTCTTTCTTCAAAAATCTTAACATAATTTGGCTGTGTTGGGATCGTTATCCTGCTGGAATGTAAATGGTTGACCGAAAATGAGGCTCCCTGATAATAATGCACTATTTTTCAAGGTATCTAAATATTCTTTCTTTCGCGTTTTTCCCGTTATTTTTCACAAATCACCCATCCTTATGTCAGCGAAATACCCCCAAACTATCATAATTGTCCCATGGTGCTTTATAGTAGGTACGAAGTAACTTTATTAAGACGTTCTCCCGGCGCTGACAAACGAAAATTGTGCACTTGGATCCGAAGATTTCAAATTTGGATTCCTCCGTGAATAACACGGTTTTTTGTTCATCCACAATCTAATTTGTATGTTGCTTTGGCCATAGTAACCTTTTTTGTTTGTGAACACGTTTCAATAATGGTTTCTACGGCTACAGGCTCAGTTATGGATCTACGCTCCTGGGTGACATCTGGTGCGGTAAGTCGACGGTCTCGCTTTGTTGTAATTATGAATCCGTATTCATCAGCAGTTATTGCATGTGGCCGTCCACTACGTCTCCAACCACTAAACTATTCTGCTTCTCTCTTCCTTGCCAAGATGTAATTCAACGTCTTTCTGTGAAATTCCCAGTCTATCTTCTTTCTGAATATCCTTGTTCGTTGAGGGTTTCAATTGCTGAATGTTGTTCTAAAGCTAGTTGCATGACCCCTGGCATTTTCACCGGGCGTGTAGCGCAGTGCCTAGCGCGCTCGCTTCATAGTCCGGTGGTATCGGGTTCGAACCCAAGTATGTTCTTTCTGAATTTGGTCTTCTGTAGTTTCCCAAATTCCACGGAAAATGTGGAAAGATAACATCTTAAGTCGGTCTAAAGCCGCAGGCGTAATAATAACTCATGGCCAGCCGATGCCCCCTGTAATTGGCGCAAGCTGTTGGGGGATGTTAAGGCATGAATTATTATTTATTAAAGTAGTTTATTAAAGGATATTTGACGAGACAATTAAACGTACGCATTAATTGTAGAAAAAGAAAAATTAATGCAGTTGTTTTTACACAAAACGTTAATATCTTTCATATTTTGAATATCAAAGAATATTGAGAAAGGAATTTATTACTGTTTTCAAACTGTCTGACTGTGCTGCTTTAGAAATTCTATATATATATATGTACAATTCCACGAACGTAACTTGTAAACGAAATTTGTAGTATTATTTAGTAGAAATATGACATAGCTGATGCTGTTAGGGCATATTTGTCCGTACTAATGTATCTTGCAAATAGCAAGTAATTTACATAAATCTCGTATCTGCCACTTGTAACTTATACAATCTTCGGCATTGTTAGTAGAAAACCGAAACAAACATTCCTGCATTGTTAAAAACGTCAACACAGAATTATACTCGCAAAGAGAGATTTCGACAATGATAGATGCTTCCCCGCAGACAGAGCATTGAGTTGCAATTTTAATTAGGGAAAATATTTCACTACCTTTGAGGGGTAGAAATAGTACAACCATACCTCGGGATAACCACTACATTATTAGGATACCAATTGCTTACTGTCGAGTTTCCAGAAAAGATATACAAACAAACTTAGTGCAAGAAGTTATGCATATACATATCTTGGCAGACGGTATCGCGGCGATTCCTGCAACCTCTGCCTTTTCTTAAATAACCGTGTAAATGTTTTCTTTTACATAAATCATCTTCAGTGAGGAGACAATGATGATTTACACAAAGAGTCGCTGAGCGTAATGATGAATATTGTCTTAGAAATATACATAGTTAAACATCCATAGTCTGACAATGAGTTGAGACTAGAGATTGAATCTCTATTGAATTCTATTTAGCTTTTTAATGTTGTTGATTGCTTAACTTGTTTATTTGGAATTTAAGGTTAACGAATACGAATACGGAAACGAATACTTTTTTAGTTCCCTTATTGTTATTATTAATTTCATTTAATGTTAATACCTAATTATAAAAAATTGGTTTCTATAAATAGAATATAGGTGCATGAAAAATAAAAATTAGTGCTATAGATTGGCAGGCTGCTTCTTTGCGCTTTATAACATAATTAACTTCTATTTGGTGCAATAATGGCAATACTTCATTGGACAAACAGACTACCAAGTCTAAAAAATTGCTATAATTGTGAAGTAATTAATTATCACGCGTTTTATATATATATCTATGGTTTGTTATGCTCTGGCCTTACATGTATAATAATCAATAAATATGGACTATACATATGGTACTAGCCTCAATGAACGATATATGAATAGATTGGATGTCGACTTGCATTATAGCACACTTTTCGGTGGAATTAAAATTATCAAAATTTATGTGCAGTGAATTTACAAGTTTCACTAAAATGTGTGGAGGAAATTAAAAAGGGCTACTTACAGAAAGTCCAATGCTAACAAAGTTAAAAATATGGAAGATATGTCACAAAAGAATTAATCTGTCATAATAATTGTTTTGTAAATTTATTAAGAATATTTACTAGGTATATATGTAATATTTTTGTTAGGTACTGTACACATCTGGTAAGCAAAATTTGAAAACCACAGCTAATGCGCGCTCAAGGATTCATATGGTACGATGTAAAGATATTGAATACAGTATTTGTTTCTAAACGAGAATAAATGTCAAGTATAAAGATATTACGTCAGTCATTGTTTCTCAAGTAAACGTAATTCTAATAATGTATGCATGAACCATTGTAATATATTATAAATGTCAAACACAGGAAATGCATACTTTCATTTTCATAACATATGCGTGTATACGTATTTACATATACATTTATTGTAATAAAGGAAAATAGAAGAGAAATTGCTATTGCTATCAGTAGTAATATCCTGGACGTACGCTTTTCTTTCAATGTTATTACATACAAACATATATGCATACACTGTTGTTGCTTCGGAAATATCTCGTTTTACAAGAAAAGTTGTTTTCTTATTGCTGAGAACAATATGAAACTAAACCTGTCAATATTGTCATTTGTACAAACTGTTTAGCATAGTTCTTATTCTCTTGTCCTAGTTTGTCTACAAAGTTTTCTGTCGAGTAATCTTCTTAGACAACTAATTTGTCGAATTTAACATTTAATTTTTGTTAATTGATTAGTTAATAACCTACTTCCCCAACAACAGAAAAGTTCTAGCGACTTGCCTTAAAGATAAAACCAACGAATAAAATTAATTTCCACGTAACCGGTTCGTTAGAAGTTTTCTGTGTTAAAGTCTTAGGGCAGTTCTGAAAATTTCTAAAGCCTAATGTTGCTATTTGGCGAGTCAAAATAAAATGTTTACATTCAAGAACCACTACTGGTTACACCGAAAATCATAACCAACTTTGATACTTCAAATCGAATGTTATATTTTTTATTGCTTTTTTAGATTCTTTATGAGGTGTTATAATATTTTGTACTGAGGTTCATTATGTCAAAAATTAACCGTTTTTCAATTATTTTGATTTTTATGACGTTTTGCTTTTTCAAAGGATCTTTTAAAATCACAATCTAAGCCGTCAATCCAGAACAAGATGACATTAATAGGTATAGAGTTTTTATTATTTATTCGAATGTCTGGTCATTATGCATATGGCATGGTTGTTGGTAATCTATGGATGATCTAGACTAAGAAACCAGAAGATTATCAACGGTTAGGAATAACCATTAGAGAAATAGAAGAACTATTGGTAATTACCTGTTATAGCAGAAAATTTTATTAAGAATTACATTCATAAAGAAAAAAAATCAACTTGTACATGATAGCAACATAGCAATTAGACATCAGGGAACAGAAAAAGAAGAAATTTGAGATAGATTACGTAAAAAATTATTAATCTTAACGTAAACATTGTCAAAAAAGCAACTAGACAAATTCCGAAATGAATGCGAGATACTAAGTTTACTTAACTGACAGGCTGCCCCAAGGAAATATATAGAATAATTCTTTTTGGTTCACTAAATTTTACTAAATTTGCTCGGCTTGGCAGCAAAAGAGCTGAAGTTACCTTTGTCGTAATTAATACAATTTTTATGTATGAAACATTCTCCAAAGTGATAAAGACAGAAAATTATTCAGAAGTTTTGTTACGTGCAGCACGAGTTAATAATTAGGTTGAGGTATTTTTAATGTTAATGATTAGTAATTAGTAGATAGAATGCGCAAATCAACATTGAAAACGCTTAGTTAATGGTTGAAGGAAAATATCAAAAAGGGAGTACGTTTCGTTCAATTATTGAAAAATAAAGCCCACTATACTGTAGTTAATTGTTGCAGCTCAGATGAAAATATGCCTTGGAAGAAATTAGAAGTTAGATCAGAAACAAAATTTTGCAAATACAGATTACTACATAAAAAGAAAAGAAGTAGATGGTAGAGACCATGGGGGAATAACTTAAATGGTAAAAGTTTGGTTCGATTCCTATTGGCTAATGCGTCATCACGTGTGAACTAGTACTGGGACTGAAAGTGGTGCTGTTGTAATTCATCAGAATTACCGATATTTGGGAAATATTATATACAATTTCTGCATTATCGACGGGTTGTTAATCCTTGTATGTATAAAATTTGTCATTATTTTCATCTTTCCATTCCCAAATCAACCCAAATCCGCAGCAAAAGGACATTTTATGCATATTTTATGATATTTGGCATGGATATCTGTCAGTGGAGATAATGCACTATTAAACCTGTAGCCACAACAAGTTTTTAAACAGTGTCGTATTTGTCAAATACATTTTAATACAGAAAATATCATGCAGTCCAAACTGCAACAAATTGCTGTGCCAAAGTTACATTTACCAGGTAAATAATTATATAAATATGTATGCAATATAGATTTTATTATTATTATTGTTTTACTTAGAATCAATACAAGTACCTGACGATAGGGTAGATATCACATTTAGAAGAATAATAGATGATACTTTGCATAGTACACCGACAGAGTTTTGGCCTTTAAGTTAAGCGAAGGACTACTTAAAAATATGGAAATCTTGTGTAAACAACATCTCAACAAAATGTATATGAAGAAGATATCTTCTCTCGAGAAATACCATCTTCGCTGTCACTGGTCAAAGACTGCGAAGCAGTACAGCATGTTTATAGTGTTACATCAAAAAAGCTTTCTCGCTTAATAGAAGAATGCAAGATATGCAAACAGCATAGTCTTTGTGAAGGTACACAATTAAGAGAAATAATTACAAAAATATTTAGTTTGTTGTGTTATATCTTTTCAAAAAATTCTCATTTTCCAAATTTATTATTTAGAACAAAATATGTCATAATTCCAAAAATTATACTGCCTCATAATATTTGTGGTCATTCCGTCAGATTAAAAAAATCATTAATAGACATTTGTATTGCACGTATACTTAATACGTATTGTAAAACCAGCAATAATATTTTAAGTTAAGAAAGTTGTACACGTGAACAACGACTGTTTCTCACAAAAAACTGCCAAACAAAGCATGAAGCACAAGCAATAAATTATTAAATATAATGTAATTTTGAGTATTTCTTTTACCTATGCCTGTACCTGATAAATGGCTTTTAAGGATGTTTTTAACTCTAAACAAGTAGTTTTCTTAGATAATGTTTATCTATTGAAAGAAAACTTAAATTGAGTATTCTTTTAATAGAATCACATTATTTAAAAACAACATTATTTTAAAACAATAATTAAAAAATAACATTTATTAATATCTACTATTTGAATATCCCGGCATTTTCTGTTATAGTTCGGGACTGAGAGTGGTGGCGCTGAAAGCAGTCAAATAAATTTAACGTTAAGATATCGTCCCGTGGTAGAGACATAGTGGAAGTCACCGGAAATAAAGACATGGATTTATCTACTTCAAACAAAGATTCAGTTGGTGTTACTACAGACTTTGGCCTGAATAAATAATCTAGTGTGAGGAATCAAAAACCTTTACAATTAGGGGCAAAATGTGGATGTCTAAATCAATTGTATTCAAGAAATAAATTTATATTTGTTTAAACGAAAGTAGATATTTTTTCAGAAGCATTATCATAAAAATAAGGTATTATGTTAAATTATAACTTTTTAACAAATTAAGTTAATAACTAAATATAAATGAAATCTAATACCTTAAGAATTGGGATTTAGTATGCTCAAAATCAGTTACGGCAATTGCGCAGTAAGACCTCCGCTTTGTTGTTTTAAGATTACCAACTTTCCTCCAAATTATAGATAACTTCCGTATCATTTCCCGTCGAGTCACATCAATTTGGCACGTAATATTGTCTTTTAATTCTTGTTGCTCGTGTTCTAAACACTAAACGTTCTAAATATCCTCACAGTCAGTAATTCGCTGGGCTAAGATCAGGTGATCTTGGTGGCCATGAATTTGCGAAATGTCTGCTCAACATATGATTTTGAGAAGCGTTGGTTAACAATTCTTTGAATGGCCGGAAAATGTGTGGGGGTGCTCCATTGTGCATAAAAATGATGTTTTCAATTCCGTAGTGCTCCTTTTACAGCCGTGGAATAATATAATCTCTTCACATTTGCACGTATCGTTCACCGTTTACAGTTACAGATACGCCTTCTGCATCCTGCATTTCATTGCAGAAACACGGACAAATGATAAAATCAGCTGTAAAACGGCACGAAATGGTGAATTTCTTGTCATGAAGACCTTGTTGAACGATTTCTTGTCGATGTTGTGCAGATAAGATTCTACAGTTTTGAATATTAACTGCATTATTCAGAGTAAAATGTGACTCACGTTTCCATAAAATATAATACTCGGAAAGAAAAATCGTACCTAGTAGCGAAATCTGCCTCCTTTCCTGATTGCTAGTGGATTACCTCTGACTATATCCAGATTTTCATCAAGAATTTCTGCAACTTGGACCTCACTATTGTTTTCCTGATTTTGGTAGATCAGTTACCGTTGTTTAAACTCATTCTCGTGCGAAATTTACGTAATTTAGCAATGTTTCTAATAGATCCAATAAAATTCCATTCCTTAAGCAATTAGCGTTTATTTTCTATTAACTTAATTTGTTAAAAAGTTATAATAATTTAAAATATTTCCCTCACTTTATGATAGCTTTGTATTGCATTTTTCAGAAATCATAATTTAATTAAATAATCTGGATTTTTTAAATGTAGTGAGTAATTCTACGATACTGTAATTTAGAATTAAATTTATTTAACCTTTGAAGTCTCGAAGGAATATTGTGTTAATAAAAATATATGCAGTGCTTAAGCATTGCTAAGAAACCTAATACAATGCTTTTAATTCTGTAAATAAATCTCTATGCAATAATTAATATTTTCGCTTTTCATATGTGAAAATGATCATAGCATGCATAATAATAATAGTCGAAAGAATGTGTACAGTCCTAAACTATCATTGCCTACCTGGTACTTGGTGCACATAAACAATAGTTTTTAACTTTTGGTCTTTTAAATCACTGTTTAAATTTGTTGCACTAGATAAGCTAAAAAATTACAACTTTACACGGAATAACAAAAATACGTGTTACTAGGAAGACGTATAGATAGCACACGAAGCCAATAACAAACTCGTTGAATATACCGGCATTCAGTTTCTCGCAATGTTTTTCTGCTTAAAAACCCATTATACCTCAATGTGTAACAATTTTTTACATTAAAACGATATGCTTGCTGTGTCGTTATTCAGGCGGGAGTTCAGGCGTAGTTAGTATGTTAGTTCGATCTAAGCATTTGAATCATTTAAAAGCTGTAAATTATTATACATAATAAATGGTTCTGAAGAATAATTATGTTAAAATCTGTGTTTAAAGATTAAGTGCGCGATGATGAAATATTAATAGTGACTAATATCTTTAGCTATTGAAAGTCGGTTACAGGTGAGTGATATAAGTGTTTTGTCAAATCATTTTTCAATTTTATATCTATATAACTTATATTTTTTATACCACTACGAAACAGTTTGCAACTTTTTTAATTAGTTTTTTTATTATAACAATTATAAACTTTTTTTGTCGCTTTAAGGAAGTAAATTGTTTGGAAAAAGTATATAGGTACTCCCAGGTCAGTGGAATTGCAAGGTTAGATCAGTAGCAAAAAGAAACTTGCCAAACCACTAAATGTCAATAAAGGAATATTTATAGCAGTGATATAATAAGTAAAAGATGATAATTGAACTTTAATTTTTTTATAATAAATGCAATTTGATGATACCACTTATACACTAGCTCGTGTAAAATGCAACCATTTAGCAACGTATTAACTTGTACTCAATAATGTAAATAGTTCGCTTAGGAAACTTGTGAAGGCGTATGTTCTAGATATTGGCATTATAATCATTGTCTACATGAAATTTTCGAGTAATACAGACCAAAAGAGAATGTAAATTGAATCGGGTTATCAATTAATGAAAATCTAAATTAAATGTTTGCCACAGTTACGGAAAATTCGAATTGTTCCATATTTCATATCTATGGCTTTCGTTTAATTGTGACTAATGCATTGGCATACTGCAAACACCGAAACATTTTGTTACTTTGTTTACATTTCCGAAACATGCAGTAATTAAACTTCATGGTCGACAATAGTGGCACGTAAACTGCTAATTAACCTTAGTTATTTAAGATGTGGGCTAAAAATGCGACGCGACGGTTCCATATTTACACGATCTAATACTCACTAAAAAGAAGGCATTCACGGGTTATTTTGTCTTAATTGGTTAAAATTGTTTCGTATTACGTATAATCATTTTACAAGGCGACGTTTGTTTCTCCAGCTTTTATTTTTTGTACAAAATTTGACGCAAGGTCAAGTTTTGAATTAGCGTCTATTGTTGTAATGTGTTATTACGGGATGTGAGTTCATCTTGCTGTAAAACGACATCATTTTACAGTGGTTTAACTGTCTTCTTTCACGGTTATGATTTATGCTAATGCTAGAAGGAGCTGAACCACATCCTTAAGGTCGTGGTTCTCAATTCAAGATGATGATTACATTCATATGTAGGAGTCGCTTATGCGTAGGCCTATAACATCTACTTAATTGCACCTGTTAATGTCTATAATTTAAAGTTGGAGATATTTTTTTAATTCAATGGTGGCACGAGAGAATAAAACTTTCCAAGAAAGCATTTTATTTGGGTCGTATGCTACGAAACTATTCAACTGAAATAAAATATAAGGTATAACCTGTATTTATTCGTGCTTGGTTATTATACGTTCAATGGCAATCTATTTGATTATACAGGCTGTTTACGAAATATACAATCAAATTATAAGAAGAGACATTTCAAGATTAACATAGAGACGAATATTTTTGTAGTTAAACTCAATTAGTTATAGCCAAAGCTAGCAGATTGCACTTTTTATATTTATGTATGATGTGCTTTAAATTATACATATACATATGTACATACATATACATATTACGTATAGATATTTTCCTTTATGATAGGGCGCAAGTACATATAAAATATGTATGATAAAACATACTGAAAGTTAAAGTTGGCTATAAAGAGCCAGAAAAGTAAAGGAGGAGTATTTTTTTGAAGAATTGTATATCGGTGATTTGCCATAGAACATGAAAACCACCTTAACTAACAAAAGAATTATAAATAAAATAAAGATTTTGTTCCTGAAAATCACGAATTTTTCGACTCGTTTAATTATGAAGGATGCATCCAGCGCAGCTCAGCACTCATACACCATACTTACTCTCAAAAGAATAAACTTTCATACGTTTCGTATTTCGACCATGTCTGCGTAACAATAAGATATTTTTATTCTGCTCTGGTAACATAGCATAAAAGATTTATATTGATTTGGGAATCAAATAAAAGTTACTGAAATTATAGGGCTCTTCTGGTTGCTATCCTGATTTAAGTTTAAGATGTACAGTAAAACCTGTGTTAACGGCCACCTGTATATAACGGCCACCTGTGATAACGGCCAGATTTAACATTGCAGAAACCTACAACCTACAGTATTTCCATATATACAAACCTTGCAATAACGGCCGTATTTACAAAGCGGCCACGGCCAGACGATCCCAATATTTCATGGCAAAAAGCAATAAAATTTACCTCCCAATAACGGTCGTCGTCCGTATCGAAAATTTTAAAGCTCACGTATTTGTTGTTCAGTCTAAAGAAGGTGACAGAATTTACTTGTAGGGGTTTATTGTTAGTTATAATTAAACACGATAGAATTATTTTACAACAGCAACTGATTGTAGCAGTTTCCGAAAACGCCTGTTCATTCGATTAGTTTAAGTTTATCGTTGTGTTCGTGAAGTGTTTGAATATGTCGCTAAAAAGAAAATGTTCGTCACTGAAAAACAAAATTGATATTATCGAGGACAGTGACAGTATAATTTAAATTTGGGGAAGTTAGTCGAAAAATTCAGAGTTGGAAAAACTCAAATTAACGATATCCAAAAAAAACAAAAGCGATATTAAAAGGATGTATGAAGAGGCTATTAATTTCAATCAGAAATGGAAATTCCCTAAAACGGGTGGAGTAGCAGTGGATCAAGTTGTGTATAAGTGGTTCTGCATGGCTAGAAATAAAAACATTCCCATGTCTGGATCATTGATTAAACAAAAGGCGCTAGAGACAGACAGAAATTTAACAATCGAGAATTTTGCTGCTTCAAATGGTTGGTTGGAATGTTTCTGTGGAAGGCACAATATCACTTTTAAATCAATTTGTGGTGAGTCCGCTAATGTAAATTTGGAAGATGTAGAAGCATGGAACTCTAATTACCATTAATTTTAAAGGATTATTCCCCGAAGGATATATTTAATGTTGACGAAACAGGTCTGTATTATCGCGCCATGCCAAATAAAACGTTTCCATTAAAATACGATAAATGCAATGGCAAAAAATTAGCAAATCAAAGTTAACTATTTTATTCTGCGCAAATATGGAAGGCGACAAAGAAAACCCTTTAGTTATTGGAAAAAGTACAAATCCTCACTGGCACTGGCGTCAACTACCGCTTACAATATTATCTCATCCGTCGTAAGCTTATTGGGAGTATAGGTAGGTATATTTTGAAGGAACAGCTTCCATCAAGAGATTTTAACTTATCAGATAACGACTAGTTTTATCTACTTATACTTATACAACAGATTCTGAAAATTATAAGCCTTGCGAAATGTATGGGTTCCAAACTCTCTTACATTCTGATGGTTGGTATAAAATATTCCTAAATGGAACAAATCAATGAATGCTTTAATGTTTTTAACATTTTTAGTGGATTTATTTTGGCATGCAAAAAATTTCTGCTAAAGTCTCGTACTAGTCCAATCTATCATGTCTTTGATATTTAGGAGTACAGAAGACAGCTGTCAAGAACCTAAAAATCTTCTTTTAGCATTTTTTGCATATTGTTGCCATGCAGTAAATGAGCAATTATCATTTCTATTCTTATTTGAATATGTTCATTGGAAACAAGTCTGTTTCGTTTCGATCCATCTTTTCTGATATACATTAGTAGCCTTTTCAGCTACCATCACTTTGTGATGTTTCCCTATACTATTACATATAGTCATATTAAGAGAGACATACGTATAAGTTTATTTCTACCATTATTTACAGAGCGATACTTATTGTTAGTTGAGTAGAATTATTACATATCATATATTCCACGTTAAGGTCAGAAAACTGTCATTCTGTCATTACCGCTGCCCTATGTCACAACTGTTGTGACATAGGGCAGCGGCAATGTCAAGCCTGTCTACTAGGTTAGCTTTTGTTCGAGGATGGTGCACTTATGCTGGCCTGTCTGTAATGTATTGCAGTTTGTTTCTATGAGTGCGGTTTGAGCGATCAACATATTAATCGTACATAAACAATGAAGTTTCAAAAGGAAGTATTTCAGTGCAACAATGCAGAGTGTGCAATCGAAGAAACATCCGAAAAATGACGTATTACATATGTCAAGTCTGCAAGGACGAACTAGGACTATGTCTAGGCGCTTCTTTTATTAAATTTCAGCAGCAATAAGCATTTCATTTCGTTCATTTACATATAGGTATAACCATGCTTGTTTTAAATTTATGACTTTTTGAATACGTTACAAGTAAATATAATAAATATATAATAAACGTGTTAAAGGAAAATGAACCCCAAAGTAGCACAGTACCACTTCCATGCTTAACAGTTGGTGCATTCCGGCAGCATCCTTTCTTCTTCTTTCTTCTTCTTCTAACAAAAGTGCGTCGATTAGTACCGAAGATTTGAAATTTGCTTCCGTCCGTTCAAAGCACCTTTGACCGTATATTCATGTCCCAATCTTTATGCTGTTTGGCCCGTTCCAATTGTTTCAGAGGGTTTTACGACCCTAGTAATGGTTTTTGTGGCGGCTATTCTACCGTGCAATCCAGCTTCGTTAACCGTTTCTTCACTGTTGTGAGCGACACCGGATTTGCGCGGCCTTCATATAACTGTGCAAGAATTTCTGGAGTTGTTAGGCGTCTGCTTTGTTTAGATATCAATGTAATTGTTAAATCCTTATTTGGTGTAGTCCTTTTGGGTCTTCCGGAAAGTCTTCCTAGTGCTGTGCTTCCGGTTGTCTGATAAATTTTCACCTTTCCTTGCACTTTCCGATAAGTTAATTTACGTTTGTGTGCTATTATTCGTAAGGAATTGTTTTTTCTATGCAGAGTTATTATGGCACTACGTGTTACCGGACTTAGTTATCTTCGTTTTGGCATGATATAACGATTTCTAATTTTTATTCCTAAACGTACGCTTCACAACTTTCTCGTACAATTTCTAGGTGTAAACTAATATGTATTCTGTACATGATAGAGGGCGAAATACTATCCTAATTGCATAAATGTTCTTTAATAGCACCCCTATTACACGCACAACATAATACAAACCAACTTAAATAAATATTTACCAAAGAATACTTCAACAGTAATTGTGGCCATAAATCAATTTAAATAAAATGGTTACGTTTTTCGTTATAATAATATCTCTCTTGCAAGTGGCTATAATTTTCTTAAATATACCAAAAAGAAAGGACAGTTTCTATTTTATGGCGGTAAGTGAAACAGATCAAAAGAGCGAGTTATTGTAGACCAATGATCCCTCATTTATGGTCGATAGAGTATAGTTAACGATACCTGCCCTTCTCCCCACCCCCTTCGTTCTTGGCAGCCCTGCTTCATGTAACATTAATTGGCCTGACTACAGAAAAATATACTTGGTGTTAATGTTTTATAAATGCAAATTATAAGAGTTCGCGTGTTTGCAATAGGAATTACACGGCATATCATCTGCTATCCGCTATACGTGGAACAGTATATGTACACTTACAGTATAATTTCATTTCTCAAATATTTGTAACTGTTACTACTATTATACAAATAACTATGAAGACTTGCTATTTGGACACTTCCCTGTGAAATCCTGTATCATAATGTCATTTTTTGTATTCAATCTAACATCATGTCCACAATAAATGTTTAAATCCATTTTTAAGTGATCTAGAGGTAAGGTATTGTTTTACATGTCACACTAGAAGGAACTTTATAAATAATATGGAGGTTTGTATACATACGTCCGTGTACGTAGGTACTTATGCGTTGTTATCGTGTTTGTTACAAATAGAAACCTACTTACAATTTATCAATGTAGTTTTTATGACAAAAACATTTTCTACATTTCTAGACACTTTTACGTAGACGTTATCTGCTACTAATGAGCTTAAACATGAGGAAAAATAGCAGGAATACACGTTATTTGCTGTGTAACTGTGCAAAAAAAA
>SMLS01065079.1:0-32621 GCA_004785975.1 Popillia japonica
ACCAGGATAAATCTGCCAAAATAAATTTTGACCGATCAGGAGCATGCCCCAATAAAAAGCCATAGGAGATGTCAGCCGTAAATGCTGAAGTATTGAAGATGGTCTTACCTATACAACTATCTTGTGAAAATTGGATTTTTACACCGAAAAAAAGAAGAGAAATCCAGTTCTATTTCCTTATTCAGATCAGGAATGAGTCTAGTCGGTCATTGAAAAGTCATGCTAGAATTTATCAAGTTTCTGGGGTAAAACAGAACATAAAGCAAACACATCCATATTGAATACGAATCTCCTAACTACAAATTTATACCAGACTCCGTATATTTAGGGACCCCAATCAGAAGTAGTACCGTTAACTCCTTTACGCCCGATTCCACCGACGAAAAGGGCTAGAAGCGACCGACGTCAGAGTACAGAAAAATAAATACTAACCATAATTAATAGAATAATTAAAAACAAACAGCAGTGTTTGTTCAACTCCGATAGCCGAAGGCGGTTTTTGTTCAACGGAAACTTTACATTTTTTTTCCTCGTCTTTTGCCTTCACCATCCCTTATGTATATATCCCGTTTGGTTACGCGAAGTTTGCAACCTGCGGCGTCGGCAAAACTCACCGCATATGTGCGTATATGTATGGAATAGTTGAATTGAGTAAATTAAATTTCTGCCGTGGAACATAGAGGGCGCATGTTTATTTCTTATTTTCTTGGAGAGCTGAATTTTTTGCTGTCGTCTGTAGTCTGGCGAAACTGTTTTATGAAATGTATCGCTCATGTTTAATTGAATATAAATTTAATAGGGGAAATATTGTGTAATTCGTGTTTCATAAAATTTAATTACACTCTCTTTCTTAGAAGTGTTCTCTCCACCATTGTCATCATGAAAATTCGAATACAAAAGCGTCTAGAATGGCGTATCCTTTATTATTTGATTTCGCATATTTTATCGTTGCAAGAATGTACTTACTACTACAGTCACTCTTTACTTTGTTTCTTTGAATACTTTCCTATATTCGCGTATTTCTTTATGAATACGAAATACTACACTTCCACTAAAAGCACCCTTAAGTAAGTCGAGTTCCTTATTTATTCAATAATGCGTGTCATATGTCGAGCATTAGGTGCTTCTTTCAAGTTTTAAGTATCTACCGTCTCCGAATATGCGACAAAATAAAGATGAAAAATCGTTTTTTTGTTGTTGTTGTTAAAGGAAATTCCATGGAATAAAAAGGATAGGATGTACATATACAGTTCGTTGCAAAAATTTTGGAGACGATCAAATAAACTCGCACAAGATCTTTTAGAAAATTCAATTTATTTCTGTGTATATGGTGATTTTGTGCCAATCCTCTCATCCTTTTCCTTGCTGACTTTTATTTTGTGCAATGATGAATGTTAACAAATCTAAAATGACCGACATACATAGTGAAGTGGAAAATAGAAAAGATGTGACTATTGAGGCGATGATCGTTGAAAAATTCCAACCATTCCCGGCCATTCCCAAAAAATCTCAAGATCCAGCAATGAAATAGAAGAAAACTGCTGCATTAACTGAAATCCTTAAGGAATATCTGACTCTGTTTGGTAAGAAGATGGAAATTAAACCTTTCTGAACAAAGTGAAAAAATGACAATGGCATTCCCCTTCTGCCCTAAAGTAGAGAAAGTAATGTTGAAGCTCTTAGACTGGACGAGGAGCAATAAGTGCCGGAAAATCCTAGTTTCTTACAGCTCGTATAGGGAGACGCAATAGACAAATACGCGGCAGTGTAATGGCATCCTTAAATTAAATCTAAAACTCATACTCATGTTGCTCCAAGAAACTTACCTCCGAAGCCAAAATCTGTTTCTGGAAAACCAGAATCAGATTGATCAGATTTGATCAGATGAGGTAATTAATATCTACAATATTTATCCGCTAAGTTACAGAAATTGGACGAAGCATCCGATAGGGAACCTTCGAAGGGGTACCTAAAAGGAGTTGCCCAAAAATATTACGCCCAATTACCACTGATTCTGACGTAAAGAGTCGGTTGTAGGCTGGATGGAGGTTGGGGTAGGTAGCTTCTGCGACCAACCATTAGGTATACACAAAAAGAACAGAGTTGAATATGTCCCAATGTAAATTAATTGTACTAGAGACGTTTGCAAAATAACAACAGATGATGTTGTCCATTAGATTAAGACCTGGCAAGCAGGGTGCTGAGATAAAGTTTGAAGAATGCACTCCTGAGTAGCTTCCAAAAAGTCTTGAAAAGTCCAATTCGCATCGCCGAAGTGCTCAGGTTCTAAAATCTCGCAACCTTATATATTTCTTGACAAACTGGGAATATTGGTACTGTTCGATAATGGCGGAGGGGCCGAGAGTCTCTGTGAAGCAATTCTTGTTGGCTTGCTCAACAATAAGGTGCCCTACAGTAACAGCATTGCTCAGAAATTATAGCTGGAACGAGACTCTGCAATAGAGTTGGTTTGGTTGACAGGACAGTGGTATCAATCAAAACTAGGTAAGTACCCGATCTCTGGATACTCGGAACTGAGTAGATCTGATATTTTTATATTCGGTTCAATTTGGTGTTAGTTCCAGAATGGTTTTTAAAACGGCTCTCTATGAAGGATCGGCAGAAAAGGGTTTTAAGACAGTAATCGTGTTATGATCTTGCTCAAATATTTGCAAACATTGAACATTGCAGATTAGGATCATAAGATTGTAAATTGAGGGATGGAATTGCAAAGTAGTTGCTATCTATCGCAGATTTATGTTAGCTGATAGGATTCTTTTTCTGAACTGTTACTAATACACAATACGAAAATCTTGGGATGAAAGAGTTGCACATGTAAAACAAAACTGGAACACTGTAGTACTCATTGCAGATTAGGAGTTTCAAATGACAAATTGGGGAAGTGACACAACTACCTACTGATACTGTACTATTCCAATATGATTTCTAAAACGTAGCATGACCAATAGCAAATCATTTGAACCATTCCAAAAATTCATAATAGTACAATAAAGGATGTCAGCTTGTTCCTCATTCCTAAATTTATGGCACTTCTACTATATCTTCCTTCTTGTAGGTTGAGAATCAAACGGTGAAAATTACTGGGCATTCATAGTAGTCAATTCCGGCTTTAGAACTGGGGGGGATTCCTAGATCCAGTTTCAGAATTATCTCTGGAAAACATTTCATAATAAAGTGGAACATGAATCAAAAATTGGTCACAAGTAATACCAACTGTGGAACCTATTCCGCATATTTTGAATTTAACATTATTGCCTAATTGGCTATGGGTATACTGCTACCAGAATTCGTTTGGTGCATGGTACCCACTTTCTTAAAAATCCGATTTGCCACATTCTTAGTCAACATTCCTCTTGTATCTTTCTCTCAGCTAAAGTAGCAGGGCAATTTGTCAAAGATATCAGGAAGCATCGACTACTTTTGAGAAAAGACCTAGAAGACTGTTACGATTCAGAAATTGAGCACTACACATTTCAACAATTATAGAGATTAGTCAAAATGGCTCAGATATTTAAAAATTTGTTGGAATTGCTTGGAATGGGAGTATCCTGGAAGAGAGCCGCGTCCGTGTTGTATTTTTTCAATACATCATGGGAGTCAAAGTCATGGTTAAGGAAGCCTAAAAAAATCTACTGCTGGGCCTCATGGAATATAATCTGACTTATCCTTACTGACTAAACGTTTAAGGGATATAGAGCCAAGCTTCATGATCAAAAACATATCAGCACCAACGCCGTCTTAAAGGCAACAATAGCCCCACCAAGGACTACGGTAATTGTAGAGAATTAATTATTTTTATAATCTAGAGTGAAATGTTAGTTAGTTGGCTTGGTGATAATAATATAAAAAATGTAATGTCAGTTTTTCAGACGTAAAGTTTTTTGAATTAAATAGTGTATTTTACTTTCTATTAAATAAACATCCAGAAGAAAAGAATCCGAATTTCTGTAAATTTCCACAACAGGTTATGGGTCCAGTATAGGACAGCAGAAAATTTGGATTCACCTAGAAGTATACATAGATATTACCAGTTGCTGTCGGTGTGTACTGCACATAGTGCGTTGTCCTCCGAAGTTAATTTATTTTGTCAGTGAATGTGAGGTCAGACAGAAAATCTTTACATCTTTGTCAAAAATTCTTGAAAGAAACTTTAAATATTGTAGAATATTGTACACTATGGATGCTATTAGAGCACAACTAGAAACACTTTGTAAGGATTCACAAGGAAATGTAAACTATGTCTCTTGGAGGTTTAAATTAGACTTAACTTTAAAATCGAAAGACATTTTTATGGTAGCGACAGGTGTTGCAGCGAAACCTAAGGGAGAAGAGACAGACACGACAGTTCAAGCATGGAATAAAAAAGATCTTGAAGCTCAAGTATTTATAGTTCTGAATCTGAGTAGTGCTATTGCAAAAAAAAATTCTAACTGCAAGACAGCATGTCAAATGCTTGAAAAATTAAAAACTTTGTATGGCAGAAAGTCTGAACTGACAGTTGAAGGTTTGCAAAAACAGTTTTTTAGTTTTCAATATGACACTAGCAAATCTGTTGTTGAAGACTGTATGATGATTCAGCAATATGCTGATGAGTTGGCTGCTGAAGGTGAGGAAGTAAAGGACGGTTGGATTATGACAAGAATTTTGGGAATGCTGCCACCAAAACTTCATCATTTTCGTACTGCTTGGGACAATGTGACAGGTATGGATAAAAGTGTAGATACATTAATTGAACATCTGCGTTTGGAAGAGGACAGGTTGACCGAATCATCGAATGGGCAAACAAATCAAAACGCTTTTGTTTCCAAACAAGTCAGGAAATTTGGAAAATTAAATTCTCAAGAAAATTCATCTGGAACACCATGTGTAGAGTGTTTTAAATGCGGCATGAAAGGACATGTGAAGAAATTTTGTAAAAATAAGCCGTGTGCTAAATACTTGACCTACTGTAAAAATAATTATCCTTGCTATAATTGCAATGAAAAGGGTCATTTTGCCAAAGATGGTCCAAAAGAAAATTTTGACAGAAGTAGTAATGAAAGAAATGAAAAGTCTCATAAAAGTGATCCGAAAAGAATCAATCGTCGAGCATTCATTACTGTTGGCTTATCATCTGCAAAAATAAGTGATATAAATTCGAGGAAGAATAGTGATCATTTATGGTATCAAGACTGTGCCGCTACCCAACATATGACTTTTCGAACGGAATGGCTAACAAATTTTGTTGAGAGTGAAGAACCAACAATGGTGATTATTGGTGATGCTACTAAATTGGAAGGAACTGGAACAGGACATTGAATTGGAGGCTGTCAACGGAAAGGAATGGTATCAGATAGTTTTAAAAAATGTTTTATATGTACCTAAAATAACTTCTAATCTTTTTTCTGTAACTCAAATGCTAGATAAAGGTTATGTTCAAACTGCAAATACCAACCAATCAATTTGCAAAACTGTTGATGACAAAGAAACTGTAGCAATTGCCAATCGAGACGGAAATTTGTACAAGATGATGTTTCGTCGAGAAGAATCTGACATGTGTTTGCTATCTACTTCTATTAAAGTTTGGCATGAAAGATTAGCTCATCAGAATGTTAAATATATCAGAAATATTTTGAATAAGAATGGTATTGATTATATTGACGATTGGAACGATTATGTATGTACTGGCTGTGTGTATGGAAAGCAACATCATGCTTCGCACCCCATAAATTCTAAAGTTGCCGAAAATTCTTTGGATTTGATAGACGTGGTTCTATGTGAGATGAATATACGGTGATTAGGAGGATCCAAGTATTTTTTGCTTTTTAAGGATGATTATTTACATTTTCGTAATGTTTACTTTCTTAGAACAAAGGATGAAGTTGCTTCGAAATTACACATATTTATAAAAATGGTAGAAAATCAATTTCGAAGAAAAAGAAAGTGTCTAAAATCAGACAATGGTACTGAAATTAAAAATGCTGATACTAAGGAATTTTTGGAAGAATTGGGAATTCATCATATGAGGTCAAATGCATATACACCTCAACAGAATGGAAAAATTGAAAGAGAGATGCATACAGTTGTCGAGTCAGCTCGATCAGTTTTACACGCAAGAGATTTAAATGATGACTTAAGGGCTGAAGCTGTAAATTATGCGGTCTTTACACTAAATCAAACTGGAACTAGTTCTGTAAAGAACAAGAGTCCTGCTGAACTTTGGAGGTAAAACAGAAAGAAAATCAAAAAAGGGTATATTCATGGGTTATGATCTAGACACACCTTCTTATAGAATATATTTGGCTGATGAACGAGATGTTGTTAGTTCTGACAATGTAATCTTTGACGAGAAAATTGGAAATGAAGGGGGATACACTGAAATTGAAACTCTGATAACAGGAAATTCTTATGAATGTTCAGGAGGAGCTTTGGAAGATTCCGAACAAGAGAACCGTGAATCTGAACACATAGATGACTTTACCTCTGAGGATCCAGATGATCCACCGAGCATGACAGATAGTCAACCTAGAAATCGTAAATTACGTGATTATAGAAGTTTGAAAAGACCTGCCAAATACTCTGATTACGTCATTGAGTATACTTTTGCAAGAAACAATGCAAATGTAGCGATGATAGGAGAAGTTGAAGATATTTTAGTTTCAGAAGCCTTGAAAGACAGAAACTGGCGTAAAGCTATGACTGACAAATTTGAATCTTTAACAAAAATGAAAACCTGGAATTTAGTTAAACAAAAATAATTAAGGAATTGTTGAGAATTAATTATTTTTTATAATCTAGAGTGAAATGTTAGTTGGCTTGGTGATAATAATATAAAAAAAATGTAATGTCAGTTTTTCAGACGTAAAGTTTTTTGAATTAAATAGTGTATTTTACTTTCAATTAAATAAACATCAAGAAGAAAAGAATCCGAATTTCTGTAAATTTCCACAACAGTAATAGATATTACATCGTTTTGAATCAGGCTTTGACGGGTGCTGAACAAATGTTCCAGAATCATCCAATGTATCTAAATTTAATTTTCATCTAAATCCGATATGTGTATACATACAACTACACCACGATTTTACACCTATTCATTAACCTGTTAAGCGGACGGGGACAACTTTTTCCTCTGGTTTCACAGGCGATAATTTAATTGAATGAAGCGTAAATCAAAAAAAAAAAGAAACCGCAAACTCTATTTGAACTGTTCGAAAAGCGAGGTATAATGGAAAAAACTAGGTACCTATATGGCAGAAAGCAAGTGCTACTACATACGTCCTCCTCAAACGAACCACTTCTACCTGAAAGAAGAGGATACTTATAAAGCTGAACTCATCACTTTACCATCTCGTTTACCGTACTTGTATGTTACCCTTTTCGCGTCATATTAATTATCCTTGGCAAGGATATGAACGTTTCAGTTTCAAAGGTAGCCGCGAAGCAAATATGAAAGCGTATATTGAATGCAATCCACTCGGTCCCATAAAGGATTTCTACAGCTTCAATGTCAACAGAGAAGCGTTCTTTCCCCTTTTTCCCTTTTTTAAAATTGAACGTTCGCTTTGCGGAACACATCTTCAAAGACTATTCCAATTCAGTTTAATGTAATTTTAATTGATACTTAGTATTGATCTGCAAAGATTTCCCTCGTCTTGTTTGTTTTAATAAGTTACGTCAACAAGACGTCATGTCACTTCGCCATCACGTCAAAACGCCTCTAAATTCGCGCAGGTCTCCCCAATTTTCTTACAAACTCACCCGCAATAATCATCTATTCACAAAGCTACTTACGTATATATCCTCAACGGAAACGTGCCGAATCCAAGAGAATATTTAATAGGCTATAACGCGCCGACATCGACATTATTACGGATTACCAGTGACGGCGGACCGGGCGGGCGTCAGAGGGAGGGAGGTATACGCCACGTCCGGATTAGTCTTCTTCACAACGTAGGCGGCGGGCGCCACCATCGTCGACATGATCAACTAAAACATCAACTAACGTCGGCTAACATCAACATCATCAACATAACGCGTCGCATTAGTCCGTAAGTCCATCCTTCTCTTTCTTGGAGATTATATACCGGACTGCGTTCGAAACTTTGTAATTTTCTCTAGGTTGGGAACGCTGCCGGCTCCGTTAGCGGTAATAAGGTGAGTTACAGACGGCCTTAACTGAAAATTATTCATGAATCTAACGGGAGGCAGCGCGGGAGGAAGGGCGAGGCGTGGTCCGTAATGGATAGTTTGTCGTCGTGGGTAGCCCCTGTCCTCGTTTATCTCTTTCTAGCCTTAATAATATCGACGTTTTCATATTATGAGGAGTTGATTCGCTAGCCTTATGCTTAGTGGGAGAGCTTAGGTAAATAGCTGATGTAGGAATCCTTCTATGTGGTTGTCAAATTGAGGAACTCCTAAATTTTTGGGGTTCCTGCCAATGATGTACAAGCTTCCATATCTCTTAATCTTTGAAGCTTTCACAATTATTTATAGTTGGTAGAACTTAATATTTTGATAATTTGTCCACGATCTGGAATGATTTGTTTCTAGGCTTTGGTTACAACATTCCTTTTCAGTACCACAACCTTCTTGTATTCATTGTATTTAGTCACTTCTGACATAATAGTGAGGGTGGTAAGTAATGGTAAAGTCTTCTAACTGGTGGTCAATTTATGGGTCACCATCCATAGACTGGTCTTCATTTCGTTCTGGATTATCCTAGCCTTCTAAACTAAATTCACTAACTGCTTTGTCAAGCTCAATGCAATAGCCTCTTTAGAAAAGGCTAGTCCAAATATACCCACTTAAACAGCATGCCCAGATATGGTGGTAGTATCCATTAACTGGACAAATTTCAGGTCATCTAGCTACTGTCCACAATTTTCGTCACGAGCACATTTTATTCGACTCAATTTGTCTGGTCTTGTGACTGGCAATGATGTGATTTCTCATAAATTATTTTGAAGCCAATCTACATATCCAAAAATGAGAATTGGACCTATCAGTCTTTTTTTGGTTGTAAAGCAGATGCCTAATTTTGGATGGAATTTGGGAATGCATATCTGTTAGGTCTTCTTACCAGAGACTGCCATTTCTGAAGAAAACTTAGATGGTCCTGTTTTGCTTCATTTTGGCACATCTGGTGCAATCTCAGATACAATTTTTATCAGTAATTAGTTTCTATTTTTTCTTACATTCATTTTCCTTACGAACTTTCTCACCACACCACCACAACATCACCACACCACCACAGCACCACCAGTACCAGCACAAAAAATCTTAAGTTGAACCAGTTTAATATCTATTGAGGAAACTTGCCTTCATTTAGAACTCTTCATAAGCCTATCTGAGGAAAATTGGTCCAGAGTGAATCGCATTTCTTTGATCTAAGCCCAAAGAACTTCATAAATTAGTAAGGAAGATCATATTCACACATTTCAAAATAAAATAGCCAAACCCATTCTGCCATAGTTCAAAACGGCATTCCAAAAGAAGTTATTATATCAAAAAAAAAAAAAGTTTGAAGACTCTCGTCTCTAACCTCTAGCGTACCCCGTCCACCACTCATCCTTTACCACTGAAGAAACAACTTAGGTTAGTGGCGAAACGTCGATTTATTTTTGTAATCTAATCAGCTTTTTGGTGGGGATCTAGGGAGGGGTTGGCAGGGTTTTGATGGTGAAACCCGGAAAATCCCATAATACAGAATCAAAGCGTGGAAGCCTTTAAAGTCTATTATTGATTAGATGGTGATTCGAAAAGAATAGATATTGAAGATATATCAGAGCTATGGGATCTGAACTTTTTGAGATCTTTATTTGGTGCTTCTCGTAGCTCTTCTGTCAACCGTCCAATTAGTTGGTAATAATGCTGCTCAAATTATATCTGGGCCATCTATCGAAAATTTGTACAATTAGGGTGACATTTCACAAAATATTTTGCATTCATTCTTGGCAGAAATTTTGAAATTTTTCATATTAATCCTAGTATCTATTGGAAACTACTAGTCCACTACTACAGTGACTGCAGTGGTTGTGTGGTGATTCACTGAGATTAAGTGCTGGTCTTCCAAATCTAGCATTAGTTGTATCACCTTTTACACTAACTTCCTTTTAATTTCAACTGTTTTGGCAATCGATTTTTATATTCTGCTACTATTTTCTTCTCTGTTTCTCTGATTTGGCATTCTTCTCGGTGTTTCTTTCTTTTCTGGTCTGTAATACCCAGAGGTCACAGCCCATGAATTTTATCAAATCATTTTTTCATTGCAAGCAACTCTAAGACTCTCAAGTCGGGTTATGAAAACAACAGTACTAGAAGCATCTACACCATGATGAGTCCATTTGTAGCAGTTTTGGCCACAACTGCCATAAAATCCTCACTTTTCTTTCTAAGAAGAGTTAAGGTCAGCTGTTGGCAATGGCTGATTTGATTAAATCTGGTGCAATTATTCAGTTTGATTTGGGTGTAGAGCTTTCTTTTTGCTAACTCTGAACTGATTAAAACCATTTTATCAGAAGAAGAAGAATTTCTGCCATTTAACCAAACCCCCCCTCTTCCATACTCGTACTCGTCCTCGAGTCCTCAACCGTGGGATCTTTGTGGCGGGGTACGATGCGCGAGTTGTTCGGCGGAAAAGGGTGATAGAAATGGAAGGACGTATGCGTCAAAGGGGAAAATGCTTCTAATGGCATGTTTTGATGTCCTATTCCGTCCTTTCCTATGATATATACATTCTGACAAGATAATTTGCTGGATATAAATGAGGTGGACGACGCGTATATACGTAGATAGACGCCGGTCTCCAGTGCAAATAGGGGTTGAGGCCCGAATAAGGGTATATGTGGAAAATGAATTATTTACGTTTATGCGGGAAAACGTCCATTATTGTAAGTTCGTTTGTTTCGTACGAATCATTAGGTTGATGTGTTTTTTGACATTTATATGGATTGATTATGAATATCCAATGAAGATTCATTAAATTTTTGCAGATTTATTTCGCCAACTTTAGGCATTGCTTTTACAAGTTCCTAAGGGAATTCTGAACAAATTTGTAATAACATCCTATTTCATGTCGGTTCTAATACAATTCCTCCTACCGTATAAATAAAAATTCATTCCAGAAATGTCCAAACGGTTTTGATTAAAACTTCAAGACGAATAAACTCGAGACCGTTTCGTAGATAGTTCACCTTGTTCCATTTTAACGTCGCCTCCTACATCCATAAACAAGCAGGACACATATCTACATACATTATGGCTGCCACCGGGAGATATTCATGCTTTTCGCATTTTCACCGCAGCCGTTTCAGCAGGTTTTATTAAATCGGAGGAGCTAGTAATTCCGACAGGGACGACAGCGACGAGACACTAAGCGTCGTTGTCGCCGCAACCTCATCTTCATCAAACTGTCCGCATCTGGTCTCCTCTTCCATATTCAGTGGCGTACGAGAATAATTTGTACAACGTGTAAAAGAAATAGTGCCGCATCCATGTTTTATGTACTGACAATTTTGTAATTCAAATTGCAATTTCAAATTACGCCAAACTGGGGTTTCTCAGGTTTCCTAAATTTGGCTTTAAGTGTTACTGTTTTGGTCAAAATTGACAGGTGAGATAAGTGGTACCTCGCTAGAAAAATTATGTTGCAAAAACAGAATGACGGAATTCAGATTTTCCTGACAGAGTTTCAACGAATTTCTTTCCAAAATTTTCCTCGCAAATGTGGCAGACATTTCATTTTGACTATGAAGAATGTCATCCGTCTGTCAAGTTATAGTTGGTCCTCTGAGGCTACAGCATGATGGCGGAAATTCGTTCCAGTTACTGGGCAAGTTATTAATGCCAAAAAACGTTAGTTCTGACGTACATAGATTGATTTAATTATTTGACATTCGACATTATAATTGACAGAAATCCCGGGTAGATCCCAATGCAAATTCTATTGGGATCTCCAACCTTTCAAGTTGGATTCTGACGTAGGACGGAATGCCATAGGAAGCTAAAAAAATAAGCGATACATCACACGCGCCATTTGTCACTGTTAACGTTTGGTATCGTTGGCTTCTGTCACTGTTGACGTTTCGCACAGTTGACATTTGTCATCGCTGGTACTTGTCACAATTGACGTTTTTCACCGTTGATGTTTGTCACAGTTGATGTTTGTTATCGTTGACTTCTGTCCACAGTTGACGTCTTGCACAATAGACATTTGTCATCGTTTCTATTTGTCACAATTGACGTTTTTCACCGTTGATGTTTACCACTGTTGACGTTTATCATCGTTGACATTCGACACTGTTTACGTTTACGTTAGTTGATGTTTGTCACCGTTGGTCTCTGTCAGCGTTGATGTTTGTTTCAATTAGTGTTTGTCATCATTGACATTTGATACAGATTACGCTTGCGTCAGTTGATTATTTTTCACCTTCAATGTTTGCGTCAATTGTAGTTCGGGTAGATCCCAATGCAAATTCTATTAGGATACCCAAGCTCTACAAACCCTCAAGTTGGATTCTGACGTAGGACGGGATGCCATACGAAGCTAAAACAATAAGCGAAACATCACACGCACAATTTGTCACTGTTGACGTTTCTCACAGTTCACATTTGTCATTGTTGCTACTTGTCACAATTGACGTTTTTCACCGTTGATGTTTGTCACAGTTGACGTTTATCATCGTTGACGTTCGACACGTTTATGTGGACGTTTGTCACCGTTGGTCTTTGTCAGAGTTGACATTTGTGTCAATTAGTGTTTGTCATCATTGACATTTAATACATTTGGAATAAATCAATCTTTAATCGAACTAAAAGTGTTATAATTGACCTAGAAGTGGAAACCAGTACCAGCAACAAAAGATAAATTTGATACAGTTTACGCTTGTGTCAATTGGAGTTAAAATGCTTTACGTTGACGTCAGCTGACGTTTGTCATCGTTAATTTGCGTCAGAGTTGACGCTTGTGTCAATTGACGTTTGTCAGGGTTTTTCATTATTTGTCTCAATTGACATTTTTTGCCATTGACTTTTCTTACCGTTGACGTTTGATACTCGTTTGTGTCAGCTCACGATTGCCACAGCTGATATTCTTCACGGTTGACGTTTCTATGAATTGATGTTTGTCACCGTTAATGTTTGGTAAAGTTGACGTTTGTTGATGTTTGTCAGGTTTTACATTTGTCCCAATTGACATTTTTCACCATTGATTATTCTTACTGTTGACGTTTAAGATTCTTTACGTTTGTGTCAGCTGACGTTTGCCACCGTTGATGTTTGTGTCATTTGACACTTGATGCAGTTTACGTTTGCGTCAGCTGACGTTTGTCATCTCTGATGTTCCTCAGAGTTAACGTTTGTATCAATTGACGTTTGTCACCGTTGATGTTTGTTATCGTTGACGTTTGTCACCGTTAATGTTTGTCAGGTTTCCATTTCTCTTAATTGACATTTTTCACCGTTGACTAATCATATCGTTGACGTTTGAGATTCATTACGTTTGTGTCAGTTGACGTTTGCCACCGTTGATGTTTGCGTCATTTGACACTTGATGCAGTTTACGTTTGCGTCAGCTGACGTTTGTCATCGCTGATGTTCCTCAAGGAGAGTTCAGAGCTCTCCGTTTGTCCGTTTGCGTTTGTACGTTGACCAATCACAGCACGTTATTTTTATGTGCTTCACAGTCTATCCGATAACGGATAAAGTTGACCGACGTTGAACTTTGTACGCGTCCGTTCATCCGTTTACGAAAAAAGTGAGGTTAGACCTGTCACAACAAAACGGTTAGCATAGGAAATTGATCTGTCAATAAACGTACGTTACAGACGCAACGCTATGAACCGCAAAAAAATTTTCATCCGTCAACGTATAAACGCAGACGGACAAACGGAGAGCTATGAACTAGCCCTCAGAGTTAACGTTTGTATCAATTGACGTTTGTCACTGTCGATGTTTGTTAGAGTTGACATTTGTCACCGTCGATGTTTGTCAGGCTTTGTATTTGTTTCAATTGAAATTATTCACCATTGACTATTCTTACCGTTGACGTTTGAGATTCTTTACGTTTGTGTCAGTTGACGTTTGCCACCGTTGATGTTTGTGTCAATTGACGTTTGATGCAGTTTACTTTGGGTCAGCTGACGTTTGTGACGTTGATATTCTTYAGAGTTAACGATTGTATGAATTGACGTTTGCCACCGTTGATGTTTGTGTCAATTGACGTTTGATGCAGTTTACGTTTGCGTCAGCTGACGTTTGTCACCGGTGATGTTCCTCAGCGTTGACGTTTGTATCAATTGACGTTTGTCACCGTTGATGTTTATTATCGTTTACGTTTGTCACCGTTGATGTTTGTCAGGTTTCCATTCGTCTCAATTGACATTTTTCACCGTTGACTAATCTTATCGTTGACGTTTGAGATTCTTTACGTTTGTGTCAGCTGACGTTTGTCACCGGTGATATTCCTCAGTGTTGACATTTGTGTCAATTGACGTTTGTCACTGTTGATGTTTGTTAGAGTTGACGTTTGTTGCTGTTTGTGAGGTTTTACGTTTGTTCCAATTGACATTTTTCACCATTGAATTTTCTTACCGTTGACTTTTGACAGTCTTTACGTTCTGACGATTGCTACCGTCAGTTGTTTACCGTTACCATTGGTGTCCACTATCGTTTGTGTCAATGTGGATGTGGATGTTGGCAGATTAACGTTTATCATCGTTGACGTTTGTATCAATTGATGTGTATTGCCGTTGACGTTTGTGGTCATTGAAGTTCCTTACAGCTGATGTTAGTCTCCCGTGACGTTCGTTGCAATTGACATTTGTCACCGTTGACGTTTGAGACGGTCGAAGTTTGTCACAGTTGACCGATTGTTACAATTCCCGTTTGTCGAAGTTAACCTTTCGTTATCAACTGTCGGTGTTGACGTTAGTCAGAGTTTAGGTTTGCCACTGTTGATGTTTATGACTGTTGACGTTTGACAATTATGACGCTTACCACCGCTTCCGTTTGTCACCGTTGACATTTACAGTGAATTTGACTTAAATTATTCATTCGAAAATTAGGGACGTATTGAGGAAAATACGTAAAATTAAGAACTTCGCGGCTGAGAGAATTGAGGCATTCCGAGTGAGATATTGCAAGAAAAAGTACATTTGGCCAAGGTACCGACAATTTAAATGCACCCGCCATTAAATATTTGGCCATCTCTTTGAGTTAATTTTCCACCAATTGTTATACAGTAAATTATCGTAAATTGATTTGTGTACAACAACATGGATCTATTATGATATGGAAAACACAAAGACCAGATTTTCAGGAAAAATTAGACGTTGGTCAACACATTTTACAGTTTGGCAAAGTCAGAATTTTCAGCGCAAATTGGACGAAGAGACTTTTGTTTAGGACATATATTCCCATATACTATTAAATAATAAAACTTTTTATATATACGATCTTTCAGAGGGCCGCTACACCGTTGCATATAAACTTCAACATGCACGCCACTGTCTGCAGTATATCTTCCTTTTAATGTTTAACCTTAACGTCGCTTCTGTCTAGGGAATTTAATTTCTTTTTGCAATTTATTTTTTTTGTAAAGTTTGTTTTTCGCTTTGCGAAACCTGGCAGTTCAGCAGCGAGGAAAGCTGAGGTTACACTCGGCGACTGCAACGAGTCACAGTGAAGTGCCTTCACGCTCCGTTGGGCCGCAGTTCGTACCGTACAACGCTAATAGTTCTTAGTTTGCGTTATATACGATGCTAACATACCGTTAAGAGCTTCGCTTTCTGCAGTCCTTAATGGTAGCCGTGGTAAAAGGCTCTTTAAATACGAGATGATTACGTCAAGTTGTTTACTATTTAGTTTGTTTTCGGCTTTGAATAGACTACGAAGGATGGATGCATTCTCTAGATTTTATGGATTAATTATTGCATGTAAGCTATTTAAAATTCTGTTAGTAGTGTAGGTACGAAATATGTATTATGAGGAAGTGGAATAAGAAGACTAGACTAGAGGTAGATTCTGTTCAGGATCTCATTAGTACCTATGTACATAGTTTGTCTGTATATTATCTTTAATGTCTATTTTTAGGTTTATATTACTTACAGCTTATAATCGCATATTTGGCAACAGTGTCCAGCTGAGGAAGCTTACCTGAAACAATAAAAAATAAAAGTCAATAAAACAGTATTTCTTCTAATTAATAACATTTTTTTTAAATATATTTCTCAAAACTTTGTTTAGAATCATTCACCACCTACGAAACGACAAACTTCCGGTCGTTCATTCTCCTACCCATTCACCTCTTGACACTGGACAGATAAACAGGTCGTTCTCCGCCAAAATCGAACCCGAAAGTAAAAAAAAAATGCCCAACTATCTACGGATTTTACGTCTTCCGAACTGCGGGTAAAAAAATAACCCCGTCATAACTTCGGGCAACGTTGACCTGGTGTGGACTCCCCACGCTCACATACACACACGCACAGAACGAAACTGTTCCTAACCTTTAAACCGGAACCGCTTTATTCGAAGTTGTCTCATGGGAACGTGTCGAAAAATCGCCCGGCCATTATCTCCTTTATGCGAAACTCGGAAATTAATCATAAAAATGTGTTTTTTTTTTCGGTAGGCTTGCCCTCTTATATCGGGTACTGAAAAGGCCGGATATACTTTAGCGATGGATTTTCTTTCCTTTACTTCCTATTTTTCGAGTTGATTCGGACATTTTTCTCGTAGATGGGTAGGTGTTATGAATATGGGATAGGGGAAGTAAGGTGAGAAGTCAAGGTCAATGGCTTCTTATTGGATACGTAAAATAAATGGTGCAGATTTTCGTGAAAGGTTATTTCGATGTTAACGAGATGATTAAGTGTCTGCTGCATTTAGAATTACAGTTTGGAGGACCACCTATTTCCGCTAAGTTGTAACACATATGTAGGTCCACAAATTAGACCACCTAAAACATTGCATAAATTTAGCTGCGTATTGATGGAAATTATAGATCATCTATCCCCATTTCTTTCTAATAGTATTAGCAATAGCAAAATTTCAGAATCTAAACGAATTTTCGTCGTACGTTCACAAAAATTGCAAGCCTTAACCATCAATATGCCATGATTAAGAGCAAACCGATGCGGGGGCTTTCCAAAAGCTTCAAAGCTAGTATGTTCCGCAACAGATAAAACAGCACTAATATGCTGTAAAGATCACGAGGACTATTCTTGTTTTTTGAGTTTTAGAGATAAATATTCCTTAGAATAACGTACCACCCCTTCCTCGAAAGTTACTCTCCATTATTCAATCTTCAAAAATTGGAGTGGTGGGTTAATTATTTCGTGATACCTAAACATTGAAAAAAAAGATAATTTTATTGTTTTCAAAATTTTGGAAAATCGGTGGTTAACTTCACATGCCCATATATCTGGCAATAACGTTAAATAATTCTGAAAGCTCTTTGTTTTTAAAGAACAACATTAAAAACAACAAAAGGGTGGAGATCTCTTTGGATTTTCACCAAATCTTCTGAACTCTCCACGTTATAATTTCTGAATTGACATCTTCAAACAATATGAAATAACTTTGAAAATTTTGTTACAGTTTGTTAAACTGTAGGCTAACTTCAAGTAGACTACGAAATTGTACTCCATTCCTAAGTCGTCCCATATCAAATTACCCAGAAAAAAGATGTCATGTGCCCTGCCAATTTTAGTCTTAATTTCCTTCTTACATCAACAGTTGAAAGAAGCAAGCTATAACTTGTAGGTTGACTTAACTGTTTCTGTAAATGCTTGTAGGAAGCGTAAAATCCTGTTACTAACACTATCCATCTAGTAGTGTAACAGTAATCATTCGTTTTGGTGCTAGTAGCATCTTTTGACGATAGAAAAGGAAGATTTTGAAAATTCTCCAATGACAAAGCTTTTTTTTTCTTCGTGAGTTGGTACAGTCTGAGAAGCCGTTCGGCTGATAGGCCTATTGTCTTCAATGACAATTTAGGCATGTTGAGCTGGTCGTGTCCGAACGAAGAAGTCCAAGAGCTGGTCTAAAGTATAAATTAACTTTAGACCAGTTCTGCGTTTGTCCAATCACTCGATCCCGAAATAACTACGACCTGGTATAAACTAATTCTTCTTTTGCATGATTTACACGTTAGTTAAACGCTATAGGAAGCTGCATAGACATGACCTTCATCAACACAAAATTTGATTTAATGCTTATTAGAGATTTGTAATAATACTGTGTTAGACCGCATGGTGGAAGAAGTACAAATCTATAAGAATCTTGTTAGAAAATCTTTCAGAATTATTTCCCTCTGGTAATAAGGATTCCACAAATTACCTTTCAATTAAAGCCTTGACCATTCAATAGAAACTTTCTTCTTACACTTTTGGCTATATCCAAAGCAATCCAGCATATAAATCACCAGCAGAATTGATCAATGAGTCTTTTCTCCAAAAAGGTCTGTGCTAGACCATATGGTGCAAAAAATAAAAATCTTGTCAGAAATTTTTTCAGAATTATCTCTCTCTAGTAGTGAGGACTACACAAATTGAACTATCCACGCAACAAGGGTCTGGAAAATGTCTAAAATCCCGTGCAGCAAAGAGTTAATTCTTATTTTTATGGTTTGTTGTTTTTAACTAAAAAAACTCTCCCTGAATGAGAGTTCCGTCAAGTGCGATTCCTAAGTATTTTGCGAGTCAACTATGTGTTTTCGAATTGGTTTCGAAGCACCTTCTTTGCAAATTTGTTGTTGAAATGGAGCATGTCACCTCCATATATGTAGTTACCGTTTACCTGGAGGCGCCATTTTTTTGAAGTATCTTCCCACTTTTGCCAAGCCAGACATTAAGACCTCATCGATATCTTCAGATGATAAGCTTTTCGGTGTTAGTGCCCAGTCATCAATTGTTGTTGTCAGTGTCTAGACTATTGTGGCTGTGTGAGAACTGGAATGTTTTTCTTTACCAAAATTTGTCTGCAGACGATAACTTGATGATGGTGAGAGGGGGGGGGGGCAAGGAGGGAGATTTACAGCCACCATATCTTTTCGCAAACATACAAGGACCTTGTGGTAAAAGGTTTGATTGATTGGAAATCTCCAGGATAATCAACAAATATATTAAACACGAGCCTGATTTGGGATTTATCTACGCAAGCTTTCTTTGGACGTCTACCAGCCCAAATTTTATCCCTTGGTCATAGTTTCCTTTGTGTGAATGAGACCATTGCATGTTTACCCCATAGGGGATCATCCTTACGTTCATCCATACGTTTAGTCCAGAGTATCTTAGGTAATCCTCTGTATTTAATAGTGGCGGTGGCCATCTTTGTAATCGGAAGTAATATTTATTTGTTTATTTAAGTCCAACACCTAACGCCTCTACAAAGGACACTCTGTACATTAGAGCAACAAAAACCAATGGAAGAAGTAATGACAAACAGACGAGTTCGGAATCAATACGGTAGGGATAATTAATCTGATTCAACTTTCGTGTAAAAGTCATGCATTTACCTTTCTCTGTATTGATTTCTGCACCTGTAAAGATTTGGCGTCATCAGCATTCTCGACACGACAGAAGATTTTAAGATCGTCGGCAAACAGTAATTTGTGACAGGCAACGGAATCCGTCTAGTCATTAATGAAAATGAGAAAGAGAGGTCCGAGGTTAGACCCCTGCGGCACACCAGTCGCCGCAGCGTCAAATGACGGTGATCTGCATCCGCGATACTCCACAAAACACACAAACTGGGTCCGATTCGATAGATAACCACGAAATAAATCCAGACATGTAGCTTCAACACCAACCGCACCCAACCTTCTGCATATCCTTGAATACCACGTGAACCTGACCGCTATCATTAATCAGGCCAGATATAAAGTCTGAGATTCGAAACCGTCGATCTACCACCAATAAACAGCCACAATATGGCGTAATGTGAAGGTATAGTCTGTTTACAGTAACAGACGAGGCAGGTCATCAATACACGTCATAATGGCGGTACGCATTATTGCGAAATCGTTTCTCTAAAGCACCTTTGCATACAAAAAATCCCTATATCTTCGCTAGCGATTTTTGGGTATTTGGTTTTGTATAGGTAGCTATTTCTCGTTTTACTGGTTATGACGTTCCTCGTTTGTTATCGTAAACAGACTATAGTGTGTCGTTTTATTAAGCTGTCAATGACGTCATTAATTATTACTATTGAACTTAACCTACAAATGCTTTAGGGGCACCCTATTCGCAATTAATTCTGAAATAACCACACTATAAACGTTAACAAAATATCTGTATTAATCGTTCCTACAATCTCCGACGAACCCTGTATATGTTCGGACATCATCACCTAAATTTATTCGCATTATATCCATAGTTGTTACGCAGCACATACCCGTATTCATATACCATCATCCCCTGGCGTATAATCGCGTGTCCGCGCGCCAACGCCGGCCTTTACCCTATACCGAAACCCCGTCGGAATTGAGGGTTACGTTTCAAATGGACTGCGACAGGAACACAGCAGGAATGACGGACTAAACGTCGCGCGCAATTAAAGAGATCCGGTTTTAAAATCACTCGCTTCCGTGCCCGTATGGCACCGTACGTAGGACGAGCCGATGGGCGATAAAGGGGGTGGTTTGTTGTCGGGCCCCCGTCGACGACAGACCGATGGCTACCGCTGCTATTTTTAGTCTGCGTTCATATGAGGCGCTCGTACATTCATCGATTGCTCTCATTTTTATTAGTCTCAAGATTGTTTTAAAATTTCCTCAATATTAGCAAGTTGATAACTACCCCAATTATTAAAGATTACATCATTAAAAAATAAAATTATAATTTATGGTCATAAGTTTGAAATTAAACCGTGCGAACGCAGGCTTAAAGTTAGGGGAAAAGAGTGGACAGTATACAGGCGGAAAACAGGACGCGAAAACGACGCGACAGGGAGTTAGAATCGTGGTGAACGCTCTGTAAAGGACTGGGAGAGCTGTAATGTCGTTTGAAAATGACCTTTTTTATTGCTGCAATACTTTTTTCTCCGGTTGGGCAGGCCGTTTTAAATTCGAGTTGTCACGAACGGTTTAATTGGCTTTGTGAGGCATTACGGGCCGTCACTTCAAGGTAAGGTAAATACATACAGTTAGTAATATTATTAGACGACTTAGACTTCTAGAATAGGTTCGTTGAGCTTCACGCAGAACTTTATATTGTTTGTACGGGGAGTGACAGGTTAATTAAAATTGCTGATTCCATTTCCAAATCAGCGGATAAGCCAGCGCGCACAAGACTAGAAGCAACTACGTAAGCGAAACAAGAGTGTAAAATAAGTGGATAGGGAGGGGTGGGAGAACAACCAGATTCATCCGCTTTACACTACCACCGTGCGCGCTCTCCTTTGTCCCTTTTTCCGAAATGTTTAATCCCCTCAGTGTTCTCTGTTTGCAGAATCTTCCCCCCGTCGAAACTCTCCCTCTATTTTTTAGATCCGCTTAAGGGTTGTTGATGCCGCGGGGGTATACAAGAACTGTCCGGAAAATGTAGAACGCGAGGATGAGTGGGAAATCGAGCGCGCACAGGGGTTCTCGTTTTTTTTTGTTCTCTTGGTCGGACGGAAACCTACCCACCAAAGATGGGTAAAGGAGATGTTCTAAATGTAGAGGAGAAAAAAATATGGCTCGGAGTGAGGGGTGGTATAGGAGGTAAGGGAAAGTTGTAAACTCGAATGCTGTATTTGTATGTTTTATTACTCCGTTTAGTTTGAGTCGTCCGGGTCGTTCTGGGAAGCTTTCGAAGTATCACAGAAAGTTTCGACCGTCCGCTGTTTGCTCTATTTAAGCTTATTATAGCGGATTATTTTTCCTATACATTTACTCGACGTGTACTCGAAGGTAGACGGAGATTGGTGCTGGTTTCCGTTAGAATTGAATGATGGGGAAAGTTATGTTGTTAGGGATTAATGGTGATTTATCTATCGAAACAAATCGATGTGTTAGTGCAACAATTGTAGCTATGCGAAGATTCAAATAAAATGAAATAAAATAAATAATTGATGCTATCGATCAGGCTGGTCAAAGAACTTAACTAATTAGTCTGGATTAATTCGATAAAATCTCCACCCAACCACAGGTGTGCTAAGTCGAACATAGTATGATTTGGAATCAAAAACCTGTGGGAAGTATTCGGTAGTGTGTGCGTTATTTTTTCTCAGCCTTCATATATTTGTCGTCTTTGTTTTCAAAAGGTGCTCAGATAAAGAATTTTCGATTTTGGGTACCTTAGCATTGGTTACTAATTAAACTGTTAAATCAGGTGTGTTCAAGGTATATGCAGACGGCAGAAGTGGATCACTTCTTTCAATATCACACCTACACACAGACGTGTAAATACCGACAGCAAATTCTTACCATATTTTGGTTTCGTTTGTAGTGAGTGTAGCTGCACTGGCTCCCAAATACTGTCACGGTCCTCTTAACTAAGACTTCTTTAACTTACCGTGATCTGAGGGCGTAGCTCTTTTTGGGGGGTGCTTGGTATCCTTACTCAATAAACACACTGTAGAACACACTAAAACACGTCTAGTACTTACAACTTACTTTATTATTTCTTCACTTATATCTACTACTTAACACTTATCTACTTAAAGCCTATGTTACTTATTCTAACGCTGTTTTCTAACTAACTTATCCTATCGCTAGATCATCGGTCAAACCCCTGTCCAAGATCGCCTGTCAGCATACCCGGTGTCTGCGTCGCATCCGTCGCCTTGATCTGCTGACAAGGATCCGGTAATCCGATCGATGATCTAGTATTCTTCTATGTAATGGAACTTTCCGTGGCAATACTACGATTGAACTACCACCACAGTCTTCTGTCTAAGTATTTTTTGTGTGTTAATAATTCTAGCTGCTAAAATTCTACTTGCTCCGCCATTATTACCAGACCGGCTGGTCGACCACTATGACCACCAATCATATGTATACGCATCAGCAAACGTAGTGGATACGAACGAACTATAATTCGAACTACGTCCAGCACCCACAGAAAAAATCCTTCTCTAGCCGTCAGATTAAGTTTTCCATAACATAAGAGCATAAGACTACTACAGGTGAGTCAAAGGAGTACCTACGCTACCAAATGTGGTTCAATCCACTAAATCCATGTGTGCTTCATTTGTGCTCGCTTGTGCCTCAAATATCAAGTTTTGTGGTTTCATATTAACCGAATTGTTGAGATTTCTTGTAAACGGAGCCAGAGACATGCTGGTTTCTCCATTTGCCTACCGCTGGGCACCAGATGCATGTCTCCATCCCCGCCATCTTTGAATTTCAAAACAATGATTGGTGGCTCGTTTATACTTTGTCTGTGCTCGTGTCTGTCGCAAATAAACACTTATTGCTTTCATATTAACCGAGCTATACCGTTCTCTGTCGGGCTTCAAAGCCAATGACATGTCAGCCTCGCCAACATTGTTTTTTTTTATTTTTTTTTATAGATGATTTGCTTGTGCTGGCTTGTGCATCAAATATCAAGTTTTGTGGTTTCATATTAATCGAATTGTTGAGATTTCTTTTAGACGGAGCCAAAGATATGCTGCTTTCTCCATCTGCATAATACTGGACACCAGATGCATGTCTCCATCTCCGCCATCTTTGAATTTGAAAAACCATGATGGGTGGCTCGTTTAGACTTTATCTATGCTCCTTTTTGCCGCAAATAAACACTTATTGCATTCATATTAACCAAGCTATAACGTTCTCTTTTGGGCTTTAAAGCCAACGACATGCCAGCCTGACCGACATTGCTTTTTATTTTTTTTTTAATAGATGATTTGCTGGTGCTTCATTGTGCTCGTTTGTGCATCAAATATCAAGTTTTGTGGTTTTATATTAACCGAATTGTTGAGATTTCTTTTAGATGCTGGTTTCTCTACCTGCCTACCACTGAACACCAGATGCATGTCTCCACCCCCGCCATCTTTGAATTTGAAAAACCATTATTCGTTTAACCTTCGTCTGTGCGCGTTTCTGCCCCAAATAAACACTTATTGCTTTCATATTAACCGAGCTATAACGTTCTCCGTCGGGCTTGAAAGCCAACGACATGCCAGCCTCACCAACATTGCTTTTTTATTTTTCAATAATATATATCAAGTTTTGTGGTGTCATAATAATCGAATTGTTAAGAATTCTTGTAGACGGAGCCAAAGACATGCTGCTTTCTCCACCTGCATAATACTGGACACCAGATGCATGTCTCCATCTCCGCCATCTTTGAATTTGAAAAACCATGATGGGTGGCTCGTTTATACTTTGTCTGTAGCAAATAAACTTTTATTGCATTCATATTAACCAAGCTATAACGTTCTCTTTGGGGCTTTAAAGCCAACGACATGTCAGTCTCACCACCACTGATTTTCGATTTTTTTTCAAGATGATTCGTTTGTGCTTGTTTTTGTAGCAATTAATAAGTTTTGTGCTTTTATATTAGCCGACTTATGAAGTTCCTTTTAGGCGTAACTTGAGATATTCTAGCTTCTCCAAAATTGAATTTCAAACTTTCCTATAGGTCAATCATTTGGGGGTGTTGTTCTAGTTTTTTTGCCGCAAAAAACTTTTTCTATTTTCATCTTCCACAAGTTATAGAGTTTTAGTTTTAGCAAAACTACCATTATTTTTTTTTAATACGACACCAGTACGAGTTAGGTTCCTTCAATATCGAAACTTTCTATATTTTTTTTTCGGTAACCTGTACGCTTCCGGATCAGTTTGTATCTAACTTCATAGCAGATATTTTTCTAGATTAATTTAGTACCTAAACTAGTCATCCTCGTCAAAAATTAATAGCTATCTTCAAGACAAATCCAATTTGCCAGTGGTAGGATAGAAAGTATACTTCAAGCGTTGGTTAGCAAACAATTTCATATTAGAGATCAAATCTGGACTATAAGGAGGGTGGCTTAGCTTTGAGCATCCATCACAACATGACTCTCGTGTATGGTTGCATTATCGTGTGGGCAACAAGAGAATTCAGTCCATTTTCCTCTTCCTTCTTTTTTTTACATTTCCTGATACTGTAGTACGTAGTATTGCCTTAGTCTTGACCATTTTTTGACTCAGACTCATAGTGATGACCATGAGCTGTTCCTTCTGGGACGGTGTTAATCCAGATACCAAAATGTTGATGGAAGACAATCAAAATGGTGGGGGGTGACATGCCAATTATTTGGCTAGGCTTTGGTGGATGGTTGAGATGCCCGCAAGAATTGTCATTTCTGAATATGAATAGAAAATAATAAATCAATGTTTTACCAGAACAAGAGCGGCCAAAGACATCTGAAGACCCTTGCATAATGACATGTGGCGTCATTCCTTGTGTGGTGGTGGAGGTGGAGGAGGACAACCTTAGCTTACCAATATAAATAAACTTTGTTTTGGTGGACTACACATACTTCAGAATCTGGAATGAGTTCTGAGCACTGTTTCCCAAATTGTCATCAGATCCATAGCAATGAATCCATAGAAGAAGGAGCATCAGTCTTTGATTTTCCCAAAATCTTTGACAGTGTAAGGCAGCAAAGACAAAGTTTTGGTAGGTGGGTTCAAGGACACTTTTCTGAACATGAAGATTTCGTTTATAGTTCTACAAACATCAGGATTGGGGTGGCAAAAAACTTAAAACCTTTATCTGAGTTTGCTTCCTGGAATAACTCATAATGCTTACCCTCCTTTGCACTAATTAAATAATGGAACCAATACCAATAAGAATCATTTTTCGTTATCTAAACGCAGATACTTTAACCCTCTTCTTTCAAAGTTAACCAAACAGAATTCTAAAGCACATCACGTAATTAAGTACATCCCAAGAATACATATACTAGGACATTTCTAAATAAATAAATACATCAAGGGACATACGTTTATTATCCGATTTCGTCCTTTTAAAAAAGGGACGTCCTAATACTTCTTCCTACGAAAGAGAGGAAAATAAAGAAACACCGGTCCAAGAAACGACAAAAGAGAAGCAACACATAAATCTCGCCGACCAAATACAATAATTCCTCCAAAGAAATACTGCGCGAAATCCTTACTTTCCTTTCCTCCCTTATTACGTCTACTTTCAGTTGGTGTAGTGCGTTAGTAGATATAGTAGGCCGGCCGGGAGCAACAACAAAAGCCGGGATAGAGTATTAGCCGTCTCCACGTAATGCAGAGTGCAACGCACGCCCACTCCGAAGACCCGGATCAGTATAACGTCGTGTAAAAGACCCGGAGCCGACCGGAATTTCGTTTCCGTAAGGTCCTATATGAGGTTTCGGTTTAGGCCCCTCGGGTCCAAGATGGACAAAAGTCTTCGGGATGGACGCCGTGCGGGAATATGCGTGTTAGGGTGTCCTTTTACATGTCATGTCCCCATGGGACGCACCTCGTTGACGTTGTTGGTTATTCATTTCTTACCGCTAGGGGGCCTCGAAACCTACACCTTCGGTTTCGAGCGGCTTAGCGGAAAAAGATGTTAATACTCCGTAAGAATTATAGGTGACTGGGAGATGGTAGGGTTGAACCGTTAATTTCAACTAAATTTTATGATGTTGCAATTTTACAAATGCTGACATTGCCCACAGTGACTTTTCCGTCACTAGTTTGGTTGGTACTTTTCCTCTTAAGTAGGTCCAGCTGAAAATATATTTAACCAATATTTTGAGGAAGGCATCTCCAGTTGTGTACTGATCAGATTCGATTATTTTACTGGAGGACTGGACAAGCAATTTGGCTGCCCCTATTCATTGCGACCAATGAGATTTATTGTGAACACCCTTAATCGTTTAGTCCCAATTGATCTTCAAACTGCTGAAAAAGTCTAGGATCTAATTGGGGATTATAGCTCTGACATCGACTGGTTTTAAGTGTTCTTAGGCTGTGCCTATGGTGGACTGGCCACCCACTTTCTTGATGTGAAACCTCAGAGGATCCTAGCTGGTGGTGCTAAGATCTTTCTTTTGAAGTCCAGCAGGAATTTAGTCATAGTGACGGAAGAAATGGTAACAAATGGGTCAGCGGTTTGGTACTTGTATCAGAGTAACTGTACTTATTTGTACTAGAGTTCCGAGGACGATACATAACTTGAAAGATTTTATTGGTGCTTGGATATCTGATAAAATGTATATGCGAGCACTCTGGTAGCGTTTCTCCAGCATTTCTGAACACACCAGTCCATAGGTGGATGTCAAATACCTTAGACTTCAGAGTTTTTGCATAGTGCAGTGCCAGTGTCAGTCTCAGACAAACTCTTTATAAATCAATAGGCACCAATCCTATTGGACAATAGAGAATTGCTTGTTTTTCACTCTAGGTTTTGACCAAAGATTGGTATAGGATCGCGTAGCTTGAAGGAGCATCAACAAATTGTAACTTGGTGTACATATGGCTGTGGGGTCTATTATTATAGGATTTTGCAACATCCCATGGCGAGATGTACTGTACTGGTCTTCAGAAAACTGCAAAAAATGGCCAGCAAAAACAAATCTGATTTCGTATGAGCACTTAAGAAATTTATCAGTTTCAAATCCCAGAAATTCGGGATTGGTTTAAGAAGAAATGAACGACACCATTAGAGACAAACATGGATTTGAGAAAAACAAGTCGTATGAAAAAAATTAAGGATCAGAACTGCCCAGAAAAGAGTTGAAGTAATTTTCTGTTATTGTGTGAATCCAATACTAAATACAAAGCATTTAGGTCAAGTTCCATTACTCAGAATTACTAGACAAGGTAAATGGTATTATTTTAAAGGCTAGTGTGGATAGTCCTAGGGCAATCGACTAATCCAATTTGGTGGCAACTTCGATCACTGAGTCTTGCATGGTAATTCTCCTCTTCCTTCCTTTATGGTGCTGTCTATGGACCTATACGTCTTCCGTGATGTCGGATGCTTCCTTATTAATCAGTAGAGTACATAGAGATAGAAGAGCGAGCATTGGATAATAGTGTATCGTTTCTCGCTAACTTCAGCTTTTGACCAAAGACTGCTATAGGATCACATAGCTTGGAGGAGCATTAACAAGTTGCAACTTGGCGTACAAATTGCTGTGGCCATCTTGGTATCATATGATCTGCTAGTTTCGCCAACTTCTCTAATTTTTCTAGGATTTTGATGAAGCTGATTCACCTGCAGCGGAAATCAGATTTGGCAGAACTCCTATTGCCACTGTTGGACAGCTTGGAATTGAGCCTGTGATTTCTACTGCGAGCAAGTCACTGTATTTTTTGCAGAAAGGCTTGTCTTTATTTTTGTTTGATCTTGGGCAACCATAGTAAAGATCGGTATGTGTGCACAGGGCTCATTATAACAACAGGTTCATCATCTTAGTCTTCACCTCCAGATTTTGTCAAGAAGACGACAGCAAATCCATACTAAAGGCAAGTTCTATACCTACATATATAGGAATCCAATTTTTTGCAATTAAAATTACCAAACTCCGCCAAATCGATTTAAATATTTTACAATCCGTTCACATCTGCACCACCAACGTACGCGCCCTGTATCGCAAACATCTCCAGAACAACTATGTATATATATATCTTTTTTACTCCTACATTCGCACACTCACTTAGAACCGAGCGGATGATGTACGAGGCGAGCAAGCGACCGAGAGCAACCAGATTTCTAATTTGCCGTACTCTGATTACCGGAAGCAAACAAACCGGGGCCCGCGTTCCCCCGGCTAACGCGTCTTCGGAACGTCGTCGTCATCCTTCCACTGTTTGCTCTTCCAACAACGACGGCGATGTCGCACCCTTCCGTTTGTTCGTTCGTTTCGCCCACGATGCGCCGTTGCTTTAAAATAAAACGCGCAGTGTCGGTAACGAGATCCGAACGACCCTTGAGTAAACCGTACAGGCGCGCTGCGCTGATAGGGTGTCGCGAACTTCCCGCGAGGAGGCGCGCAGATCGCGGCGGCAACGCTCGCTCTATCTCTATGTACTCTGCTAATTAAGGGGCGGCTAATTAATCAAATATTCAATTACGTGGGCAATCACGCCCGCCAATAACAATTATTCGGGGTATCACCGGAGGATCCGGGTCTGTGTAGGAAGGATCGGTTATAGCTTGTTTGGTCTATGCTGTATTAGTGTGGTTATGTTGGACAGAAGTGTCAGTGGTAGAGCGAGAATGTATTGCATATGATATGGGTAGGAGAAGTATATAAAAAATAATTGCGAGTTTGTCTGAGGTTGGCATTGGCACTGTCCAAGAAAGTTTTTTCACTGCTTAAACGGCTGGTGGTATTGTAATGCTTTAATCCAGGAGGACTTGCATTATACAAAAATTATGAAGTCTTCGGGGGCATCCAAAAAAATTGGAATCGACATCAGAGGCTACCCATAAAATTGTTTGTGGAGGAATCCTTGGGCGCATCTCTGATGAAGTGGAAGACTTCACACATCAACCACATATCCGTAGACGTCAGAGACGCTTTGAACAGTGCCTCATGGCAATTAATTCCACCAACTTTACGAGATAAGCATATTGACGAACACACACCTGATCAGTATCATAGCAGAGTATCTCTCCCAAGGAGAATCAGTTCTGCAAAGTTAAAAGGCAAAACAAAAATCGTCGTACAACTCACCCTATGACTACTCAAGACGGAACTGCTGAATTGCCCAAGCGTCGCAGGATTTTCTGATGATTTGGTCTTGGTAGTGACTGTAAGAGGGGAAGAGAACCTGATGAGCTTGGATAATGCAGTCATACTAATGGAGATCTGTTTGGATGAAACTGGGTTCAAAAATTGAGACCGAAAGATCGCCCAATACAAGGCCACAGAATATTCCCGAGCAGCGATACTAAATCTCTGATGATTCCGTTAGACACCTTAGGAGTGATGTCTGGATTGATGGTCAGTATTGAAGGATGGGGGACAATTGCTGGATAGTGTAATAAGCTCCCCTATGGTGCATGTAGTCCCCACCTGGAGCAAAGCTCTAAAGAACAAAAAAGGGGCAACCTCATTGCTAGGGGTTCAGCGACTAGCAAAAATCAGAATAACTTGCGCTTATAGAACGATATTCGCAGTGGGGTGCGGAACAATTGCTGGAGTACGCCCAATAGAACTACTGGTTATAGGAAGAGAGCAGGTAGGGTACAATGCGTTGGAAAAAAAAATGCAGCAAAAAAGCCTGCCAACCCTCGCCTCAAAAGGCCCCTAGGGTTACACCAGCCCCCGATTCGACCTACTTTTTTATATAGACGGGGAAAATCTTCAAAAGACACCTTCTCTGATATTGGTCTGCACCGGAATCCGCTGCCGCATTTCTTCAGTGCAGAGTGTGTATTGCCTTAACCGCTACGATCTGCTTTTATTGTCTACTTCTTTACTTCTGATAATCGTTGCAAAATAGTCGAGCAACGTGTGGCCGTGCTGCTGGGAGACTAAGTCCTCTCTGGCGTTTGCCAGGTTTAGAATCCTCGCCTACCAGTCGCATGTTGGTAACCCTGTCTTTTATCAGTCCATCTGTTACATTCGAAAAGTGTATGGTGAGGATCGTCCACTAAACTGCAGTAGGGGCACTGGTCTGAGAGCGGGTGTAGATACTGCCTGAAGCAGCCGTGACCTGATAGCGTCTGTGTGGCATGATAATTAGTTTCATTTCAGGTCCTTCTAGCCACCTCTTAATGTCTGATATCAGTTGGTGTGTCCAGTGGCCGTAGGTTCCTTCGTCCCAGGCGGTCTGCCACTTTCTCAGCATTTCCTCTCTGGTCTCTTGTTTAGGGGTTCCTGTATACCGGGCGAATATTTCCCCCAGGCAGTGAATCCAAAGGGAGCGTGCTTGGCGATTACTTTTACCGTTGTCCTATACGCACTGCATATTTTTCTGCCAACCCCTGATCCGACCCAGATCTATCCCAGCCAAAGGGGGCAAACAAAATAGGAAATAAAAAGAATTTTTTGAGCTGCGGATCGCCTGTTTAGAGCCCCACTACTCAGACTTGCGCTTTACAGTTTCTATAATTGTAGCTCTAGGATTGGGTAGTAACGTGTCTGATAACGAATATTGACACTATTTGAATGTTGGCCACTTAATCAGTCACCTTGATTCTACTGGACCTCCAATATGAGGCAAAATCTTTAGACGAATTAACAGATACTATGTAGTTATTCCCACGACCATTTGGGGTGCTCTTCCCAAGCAGTACCTGCAGACTTGCCAGATAAATCTCTATGTGCGAGAATGTCCGGACTGAAGATCATCTCCACAACTACATCGGTATGAAAACGTCGATTTCGTATAGCTTTTAGTCTAAACTGGGTTCGCAATGTTGAGACCATGACATGCAGCTATTCTAACAGGGTATACCTGATATAAGCTTTGAAGCACTCCAATGGTAAGCCAGAGGAGCTAGTACATTGGGGAACCTATATTCTATGTGCTAAACTCTAAATGAATGGTTTAATGTCATGGCTAGCGTGCCGGCTATGTACATATCTCCATAATCAACATTACTATAAGTAATAGCATACAGAGTGACACGAATCAATTTACAAGTTACACGATCATTTTAATCCGAAATCGAAGCCACTCTCATCGAACTTGAATATTGCACATTCTAGATGTCACGCACGAAACCCCACCTGAAACCCACTCCAATTCGAAACATTACACTCCGCTACTGAAATACGATAATTTATCCCAACCTGTGTATAAAGCGAGAGCCACTCGATGGTAGTCGCGAACCCGGCAATAGCATTATACGTGCGCATTCCGCCGCTAGATGAAGCTTGACAATTGCATCGATTACCGTACGTAACTGGAATCCCTCTGTTACTTCTAGAGGGTTCTTTTAGGGTGAAACTGAAGGGGGCAATACTAGACGATTAGCAAATTGTAACGGTCGAATATCGCAGGATCAAAAGCTCAAATTATATACAAGCTCCAATTTGAACTTGCGTAAAAGGGCAAGCGTTACCAATTGTCAGACATTTTATAAAGAGAAATAGAAATTTATCCGATCTATTTATTATAATCAGAGCGAGAGAGACGCGATATAATTGCGCCGAAACTTCGACAACAATCTTGCTCGCTGTAAGAGCACCCCTTTGTTTATCTTAGCCAATGACACGTACACTGTAACGCTCCCATCTCGAATCCGCGCTTCTTATCTGGTAGCGTAGATGGTGGTGCGATGCGTTAAACCGAAACAACATTGAGGATGTGCCGGGGCTTCCGTTCCATCGGATCCCGTTCTGTTTACCGTAATGCAGTTTGTTTGAGATTGACTCCGAATGTGTTTGCGTTGTGTGCTCCTCGAATTTTGAGGAGGATTATATCGGCGAGATACCCTTGGCGAAAAATAAATACATTACGGGGTAATAATTCGAGTACAAGCTGGGGATACAGCTACATGTTGTATAAATACAATTTATCGATTAAAAATGAAGTGTTTGTGTCAAAAGGAATATTTTTTATGGAGCTTAAGATTTGCAGCAATCCTCAAGGTAATAGGCTTGTAAATATGTCAGTCCACAGCTTCTTGAGCAAAAGTTTGGAATCTCTGGCCACCTTGTCCATCTGCTTGAGGTGATGCCTCAGAGTACGATATCCAGTGAACCAA
>SMLS01065085.1:0-10501 GCA_004785975.1 Popillia japonica
AACGTTGAAAGGAAGGATGCTAATTAGAGTGATTTATCAACAAAGAAGGAAAGTTTTAATTGGGGATTCGATGTCCTACGTCCCAGTGCTTCCACTCTTTCTGCGGAGATTCCCTTTTTAATTTGGGGTAAGCTATTGATGAGAAATAATACTTTTAGCTCTGCTTTTACAAAAGGAAGTCATAGCTGGCACTGTGCAGGTTCATTACCTTTGAGGGCTACCTTCATTTCTGATAAAACGTAGCCATGTAACGTTTTTTTTTATTTATTTATTTGTCCAAAAAAAAGTACTATTCTGTCGCTTAGATTCTATAATTGGAACTGATGTGTACGTATAAACATCGTATTTTCCTCCGGAGTAGTTAATTAGGGTGACGTTAATTGGAAAGAGGACAACAATTCATTATCCCGGTTCCTGTGTCCGTATAAACGCCACGTATCATCACTAATAAGAATAAGGAACAAAAAATTGTTTACTATGAAGTGTACTTAATTGCCGGGCGACCGTCTTGATGGAATAAAGAAGGGTAACGGCGCAGCGAGGCGGTTTAGCAAACATGTATTTGTTTCTGCGAATTTCGATATCGACTAACTACATATACTGGGAATCTCCGTTAGAGAGGAAAACTTTTGCCATTATTGAGAAGAATTATGCTCTAATTTTCGAGAAACCTTTACAAAAATAATGCGGGCAAAAAGTTGCCGTCTTATTCTATCACATTAGAAAGAAGTAATATAGAAAGATGTTAAATCTAGTAAAGGGAACAAAGGACGGAACTGTAGGATTAGTTTTAATTCGGAGAAACTTCGATTACAGAAATTACAAGAAATCTTGAAGAAGTACAAAAACAGTAACACGACGGCCAATTTCGCGATCGGACAAACCAACATCTCGATAGACAACAATTATAACCCTGTCAAAGTCACTAACACTGTGATGATTTTGACGTCTTCGAACTCTAGGCATTTTGTTACGATGACAAATTGAACACGGCTAAAATGATTTGGTTTGGATTTTATTCCATTAAATTTCCCAAAAATGATAAATAATCATTAACCACCATGTAATTATATAATCTTGCTTCGAATAGTGTCATCTTGACATGTCGCACCACTTCTGTAGATATTTGTTGAGATTTTTCAACAATTTTTTAGACGATATCCATACATTTCATCGTTGGGGGTCTTATGAAATGATCACCTAAGATTGTAACGAACTACAGTGTTCGTCGCAAGAGAAACCATTTTTAGAACTAATTTCCGATTATTTTTGCCCGCATTAATTTAATTTATTAATTGTGAATTATTTATTTACTTGTTTTCTTGCACTTGTGAATATACATATGTAAATACTTTTGAACTAATCTGTATATGCCCAGTTTTGATATGCTGTTTATGTTTTAACCATGTTTTTGCTTGTGATGTCATGCCACAAAAAGGTACTGGCCAGGGTATATAAAGGCCGCGTTTTGATATTAAAACCCACTTGCTTTCCAGCTCTCTCATCCTTCCTACCTGACTGCCGGAGCCGATTGAGTTGACCAGCAGATCCTCACCGTTGGGTGAGCCGAAGCTTTGTTGGCCCCAAATATTCTGTGGTGCGTGCCGAGTTTTCGTTGGCCACTGCAGAACCATCCAGATCCTAACCGTTGGGTGAGCCGAAGCTTTGTTGTCCCCAAGTGTTTTTTGGTGTGTGCCGAGTTTACGTTGGCCCCTACGTTTTTTTTTCTCTTCCGGTGTGGTGTCGAGACTAGACCCTCACATGCACACCGTTAGCTTGCATATAATTATCAACGTAATTAATGTTTAACCGATTGATTTTTAACTATTTATATAGGAATTTACCTGGTTTGTACCTTACGCGAGCATCACTTGTACATTTATTTCATTACTATTATTGTATATAGAGACATCATACCGTTTTGTAAATATATCTACTGCTCCAGCATTCCATGTGGTAAACCACCTGTTTTGTTGCTGATGTAATTTGTATATATTTCATTTTATTGCTATCACCTGTGTACGAACAAGAATTTCTCTTTTTTTTGCCTCCAGTATTATTGTATAAACCGCTTGTTTTGCTATTCTTGCATTCTGTAAACTTCGCATAATTTCTATCACCTATTCTAAAAGCATTTATTTTATTTTGGACCTGTAAATAAATGTACATATATGAGTATTTGAACCCTACCTGCTACCCCGAGGTTAAAATTCGTTAATTTTGCAAACGGGCATAACCTGTATTTCTTAGATAACTAACCTTTACGTCTTACAATAACATCGTGGTGTCAAATGACAGACTCAGCGCAGTACGCCATCTAGTGAGCCCCGTCGCAATCTAGTTGGACGCGATACAGAGTGATTAGAGTTCTACACGCGTGTTTAAGACTGTCACTGTTACTGGGTTTTCGTTTGATCAATCATCTATGTATATTCCCGGAATCCCGAAAGTACCGTTGCAAGATACCTTGCGATACAGGATGTCAAATGAAGAGTGTCGGAAAAAATAAACAGTATAAAACCACAGAATAAACCAGAAAGGACAAAAACGTCAAACCCTTTGTTCTTTCAGGTAATGATTTAGATAACCTTGAATAGACTCCGCCATGACTTGAATATGTTTGGCACGAATTTCACTGTATTTGTCCCAAAAAATTCTATGATTCTAATCATACGCGCATACCCAAAGTCAGTTCCAAGTCTATTTAACAGATGTCCTCACGAACGTTAAATAATAAAAATGTTCAAAAAACAAATATATTATTTACGTAAAGATTCCGCTATTGCGTAAAGTTCAAAATAAATTTAAAAATACGTTTTAATTATCTGACAAATTATTACAAACATTGATACTCTAACCTCTAACGCACAACAATAACAAAGACGGCCATATTTTCTAGAGGGTACATCCGGCATCATTCTCAACTTCCGGAAATCGTGATGACTCATAATTGTCCTTTCTGGTTTATTCTGTGATAAAACTAATATCACAAGAAAGGTAAATCCAAAAAAATTACGATCATATATTAAAATAATTTTTCCTTTAATAATTACCAAATTTTGTTAAATAAATTTTGTTAAATCCGGGCCTGACACGTGTGTAAAAGAAAAAAAAGGGACGCTGCCAAAATTTTTAATAGACATAAACAGATATTTTTTATCAAGTTGCATGATATATAAATAAATGCTTATTGTACGGGAGACTGTTGTACCTTTGATCACTCTTTCTAATACACGACTAAAAATTATCATAGGTGTGTATTTTATGTAACATCTATTCGACTTCAGTTTTCGTTTATTTTTAATACGAATTAGTATCTGTTTAATTCTAGTATAATGGCATAGTGTGGAGTCTAATTAAACCATATGTGTTTAGCTTGTTATACATTTTTAAACAAACATCAACATTTGATGAAAAATTCCAGGGGCGTGAAAAAGTATATAATTTTGGTAATGATCGGTGAGATTTTGAAATACACAAAAACAACGCTTTGTTTTACAAGGGATATGTATTTTTTATGTTAAGAAGAATCAAAATAAAAACTCAAATGCAATAACAAATAATTTTATTGTTAAATAAAGAAAAGTGCATTCCTTCAAAAATACGTAGTATATTGAGAAAGCGATATTCAATTTCACTCGCAATGTTCAATGCATTTTAAGCATCATTTTCGAGAACAAAACAAAACATAATGGTTTTTTGCATCCTGTGCACAAAAATGATCTTTTTCTATGGATCTTGGACGGACACAAAACATAAACCTAGACACAGCCGAGTTGTTTTTATAACAGTTATATAATACAAATGCATTGACTGTACTTATTTCAAAAAGCTTAAAAAAAAATTGCCATTGGCCAGCGTCTGGTCCTTCTTGATGAACTGTACATTGCAGTCTTCTCATCCAAAGCATCTACATACGTCGCCTTTTGTTAAATTATAATAGGCAATTATTTCTGACTTATTGCTTTCTGAGTCAATCGCTCGGCAATGGTGTTTAGATGATAATAAAATGACGGATTTATTTTTCTTCGGAACATGGGAGTGTCATATTTTTGGCGAAACCATATAGAGTTGAATCGTTGAATCTCGTTTTGACTTCCGCAACGTACCGACATAAGGTAAACCATTTGGCTTGAGCTCTTCATCCAACTCTACCGAGGAAAATCAGTTATCAGCTGTGACATTTCTGTTTGTTTCATACAGTGGCTTTACTAGTCGTATGACAGATTGTGTGGGTTTATTGAGCTTTTTCTCTTCATTAAAGGGACCAGTTCCATCCGAGTATTTTCCCGTACAAACATATTGTTATTACATTATAGTCGTAATGGCTTCTAGCATCCGTCGCAATCATAATTTTGATTCCATATTTTCGAGGTTTGTTGGGAATATACATACATAAGGAATCTACATTTTCCTCTAAAGCCAACAAGCATTTCATCTACGCAAATGTTAGCACCAGGGGTAAACATGTTTTTAGCAGTTGTCAAAAAATATATCAAGCATTTTATTAACTGGTGCTAGAGCGTTCTGTTTGGCTCGCTCTGGCCTAGTTACGGGGTCGTCAATCCTAAGGCTCACCAACAAAACAGAAAACCTTTTTCCGCTCATGACACATCTGAAGATTTTTCCTCCCAGTTCCATCGGTGAAAAAAAGGCGTCAATGTCTTCGTCATTAGATTTAAATATGGCTGTGTATACAAGTAGTACAAAAAATGCTCGAATTTCGTTATTGGTGGTATTCTTCAAATCCACTCGCGTTGAGTTGTTGTATTTTTGATGCATTTCTTCCAATTTTTTGTTCGTCTAAGTTACGATAATGGCTAATATTTCTTCAGTGAACAAATGGTTCCAAATTTTAACTGGATTTGCTTTATGTCCTAAATTTCGAGCTTCGCCTTTAATACGTTTGAAAAACTGTATTTGGAATTCACACCCATCACAGTCTTGAGAAATAATTTTCCCAGTATATTGCTCAGTTGGCCCTCGTTTCTTCTCGAACTTGACAAGAACGTAACCGCCATTATTGAAACTGGATCTTTCAAACTCAAGCTCTTCCTGAGCATCGGCTAATTCAGCGTTAATTTATGCAAAAAAAGTCATCATCGTCATCAGACATATCAATTTGATCGTCATTTTCTGAGTCACTTTCACAAACTACACGTGTCCTAGCTTTATCTCGAGATGTACTTTTATTTGCAGGTGGATTACTAGTCTTTGATTTTGGCAGGCCTTCTCTTTTCTTACACTTTTCTATCCTTATGGCTTTTTTTTTCAGATTTATCTTTTATTATCTTGCTTGTTCCAGGTTTTCCACCTCGTCTATTGGTTTTTCCCGGTGCTCACTTCTGGTATGGCTGAACTTCTTCAGGAGATCCAAGATTTAGATCTATTTTCATTCTGATTTAGCGTTGCAGCTGAAGTAGACGGCTCATCTTCGCTTTGATGAGCATTAGTCATAATAGGCGTACTAAGTGGCGTTGGAGACGGGATAACAGCTAGATTTAAACTTGTAGTGACTGAATTCTTAATGGATAAATTCCTGTTTTCATAAAACCACTTAAAATATTATTGGTACTAAATGCTTTAGGCCAACTATTTCTGCAATATTATAAATACTGAAAGTTTTGCCCGGGTTGTTCAATAGCCAAGAGTCAACAGCTTGGTTGTAAAAGTTCTTCAGAGGTGAGTACACCGATACGTCAAGTGGCTGCAGCCTATGGGACGTATGGGGTAGAAATGTGAGCATAAGAACAAGCAGTATTCACCGGTAAACAGGATCACGGATCGAAGATATGGAAGACGAGTCTCTGTGTGACAAAACCGTTCACAACAGGTAACTCGTCGAGGAAAATCATTGTCTGATAGGAGTTGGATTTTCTGTACGTAATACGGGTGCAGTAAAAGATTTTATCCTGTTTCTTCGTAGATTAAAATTATGTCCATGTATACTCAGTACTCGTATAACTTGCCGTAATGGATACATAAGTCAACGAAGGCCTGTGAATGACTCAACGTTCTGCCTGTGTTGCTCATCCATTTTTGCGCTGCGCTCGAACAACAGGGCCGGACTGAGATTGAAAAATATTATTTTCTCGTTACTGCGTAGACATAAAGTATTCATTTTTTGGAATTCAGGTTTCCATGCCATTAGCTTTAACCTCTTTTATTTTCATATACCATTCAGTAGACAACCTATATATTTATACCCAATTTGACTCCCAAACGTTAAATGTTATCAACCAGAAATGATGATAATTTTTCTACAGTTCATAGGTTTCTCTTAAAACAATAGTTACTTTTGACAGCTTTTTGGCTTCAGCATTTTAGTGTAAACGATTAACTACATTCCTGGGCAACCTTAGGACAAGCCATGGCTTAATGATGAGTTGAGGACTCCGATGTGACCGCCAAAAAACACCTCATAGCTATACTTCACAGATGAAAATGCACTCTCCAACAAACTTAGCAAGATATGCCTATCTGGATCGAATGGTCTATGCCGAAATAATCTATATTTTTCCTTGCCTATTTATTGTTATCGTAAAAAATGTATGCAAAATATTTTTGACATTTTTTGACCAGTAGGCCCTCTACCCTTCCAAGAATTATTATGTAACAAATAATGAAACATACAAAATAGATAAATAGTACCTCAGAGTAGATCTACCACCAAGTTTCGTATAATGCCTCAGTGAGATCAACCTACTTGATTGAGGGTTGGTTTATAAAAACTGCTTATCTGGTTGAGGACTAGCTTTGAACGCAGCTTTAAATAGCAGCTTATCTGCCTTGTAAATTCCAATCATTTCTTAATTTGGATGATACGAGATTTAAGATGAATACAAGGATATAAAATGGTATTCTACGAAATCCCCTACCACCTTCAATTAACTCCAATTCTCCTAACAAAGAAATACAGGTACGATCACACCGTTTGAAAGAAACGAAATTTATTCCGCGCTATTTCATCCACCTACATCCATTCCCGTCTTTTTCCATTTGTAATTCCGTTCGCACGGTTCCAGACACGTCCGTAAAGGTAAGCAATTCTTCTCCCGTACAACGAACACAGACGTAGTATTGTACGTACAAGAGGGTCGCGCGACGGAGCCGGGCAGAGCGTCCAGACGCCGTAGGGTACTTTGAAGGGTCGTAATTTGTACACGATTCTTGTGTTCCTTCGTCGTGATTTAAACCGATGGGAATTGGGAATGTTGCGGTGTGTATACACGGGAATGCGATGAAGATGCAACGTCGTGCCGATAAAAAGCGGACGGAGCTGTAACCGCACCCGGTTGTTAATAATTTAGCACGTCTAATAAATATATAAGATTAATTTCGGGATCGGGAGTTACCCCGGGTTCGCGGTAGTTTGATATGTAATTTGCATAATTGAGGTCTTGTTTAACTTCTGCTTCGGTCCGTAATTAACCTCCCGTAATGTGTTGTGTGTGTTCGGAATTTATTTTTCGCCGCGGTTACTTTCCTTCTTTCCGGGATGAAACGGCTGTAGTTGTCAGGTTGAAACTGTATATAATAAAATTGGATTGAATTCTTTCGCTTAAATACCAAATAAGCACCAACGTGAAACTACATATACTCTGCTTCTTATTAACCTCCTCAGTTCCCAGGTATCATGGTACTACGGATTTAAATTTTCTACAGCGAATGTTACATCGTTTTAAAGGTTGTTCTCGGGCATATCATATATGACACACTACTTGCCTATCATAGAAAATCGGAGCGGCGGCGTCGTAAAAATAATCGTAACCTCACTTTTGTTCGAATGTTTTTAGTATATTTTGTTGAGTGCTCCGCAAAAAAGGCTTACGAAAACCAGTAAGTGATTAATTTTTAAATTATATTTTATTTGATGATAGTGATGTCAGGGTTTAGGAACAAGTGTTTTGTAACAAGATTTATGCAATCAAAAATTGTATTTTGTAACGATGCCGGGGTCATTGTGGTGGAGTATCATAGGTGATACTGTGGGCGTAATGGTATTTGGCCAATTGCTTTGTAAAACGATGTTTGTTCGGTTTTGGTTTTTTTTTCATTTTTTAGTAGCATAGTGGCATAGGCTGTACTAGACATACTTTTCAGGGCTTTTAAGGGGTGGGGCTACGGTTTAATTTCTTTTTTTTTTACTTGAATCCAAGAATTTTATGAACAATTAGAGCTTCTGCTTGAGGGGGACATGCGATAGGAACGCATTTTCTTTTAAATTTCTAGACCAGTGGCTAGCACAACGTGAGCTAAAGGAAATTACCGCGAACATAAACTTGGATGAATCGGACCTAGATGACGATCTTTTATCTGATTCCGGTGAGGATAAAGATGAGGCAGTTTTAGCACCAAGGAATGAGTTCCAGATCCAGGAGATGGTGCAGATAGTAACTCCTCTGATGATTATGTGCAAATTTCTTGCAAATTTTGTAAACTTTACAAAAAGAAAATGGTTTCGTGGTAACTTTGATGCCCCACCGAGACAATTTGGCCGCAATCGGGAAGTTAGAGAAGTCAAACAGCTAATTGACTATTTCAATCGATACCTCGGCGAGAGTTTTTTTGAAGCAGTAGCTACATTTGCAAATATGCGAGAAGTTCTTGTTGCCGGGAAATCATTAGATACCACTGCAAAAGAAATGAAAGTGTTCTTTGCTTGCTGCCTCATTATTAGTATTTACGAATTGTCTAGGTTTAAAATGTTCTGGCAGAGAGAATCCCGAGCCCCTATTATTTCGGATAATATTTCCCGTAACCGCTTTTATTCTCTCCGAACTCGTCTAAAGATAGTTGATGACAATATCGTTAGTAAAGAACAGAAAGAGGCAGACCAGTTTTGGAAAATACGTCCAATGTTAGGCATGATTCAAAAGGCTTGCAGAGAAAACTTCCGACCACAAGAGATATCGATTGACGAGCAAATGGTTTCATGGAAAAGTAGCCATGAAACAGTACGTGCGTGGTAAACCGAATCCCGTTGGTTTAAAAAACTTTGTAATGACCACTGCAGGAGACCTCTAGACTTTTATTTGTATGAAGGCAAAGGACATACCATAGAGTCTGTTTTGATTCCCACACCGGAAAAGCTAGATATTGGTGGTGGAATGGTCCTAAAATTGACAGATACCCTACCGCATGGAACATCACTATACACAGATAGATACTTTACGTCAATTTCGCTTATTGACACACTACTTCTACGTTTTCTCTCTCTCTACGTTCGCTGCTGGGACAATAATGTACAACCGTATCCCGAACGAAATTGTTTTCAAGAAAGATGAACTCAAAACAGCTGGAAGAGGTTCCTTGGATCTCCCAATCAGAGAAGATAAAAACATATGTGCTATAAAATGGTTTGATTCAAGACCAGTCCATTTTGCATCTTCTGTATGTGGAGCAGAACCTTTGGGCTCTTGTATTCGGTGGTCTAAAGCTGAACGTAAATATATTGAAGTGAAACAACCGGAAGTTGTTACGAGTTACAACGCCAATTACTCATTCATAAATCAATTCAACTAAAAAATTTCAAATACAATTCATACGAAAATTGTTGGCGTCCTTTTTAGAAGAAAAAAAAACAACAACCAGTTATCTTGTTGACTAGCTTCCACTAATGAATTTTATGAGATTATTAGGTTTTCAGACACCTATTTTGACATAATATTTTACATTAATTGAAATCACCTGGACGATACAAAAATTTATCTCGATGACATTACTCTGGTGAGTACTTGTTTACGTAATTTTCTGCATTTCTATCGGGATGCCTAAGTTATTGTTTGATTTTGACATAAATAAATTAGATTTAGATTTTTCTTAATAATTAATGAATTTCTATGCTCTCCAACCTGGTTTAAGCTGCCTGATGCTCGGTCTCTTGCTACAATCCGACTGTCCTTGTCACATTGCACCGAACAAAAGGTACGTCTCCCCGAAGCTTTCCAGCTGGTCTAAAACTACTTAATTTCTATCTGACCCCTTGTACAAGTATTATTTTCATTAAAAAACACTAAAATAAGGCTTAGATTGTCTCTATACAATACATATTTATGAATATTTATGTATGTTGCCTAAAATGTTTGAAATTTGCAGTGTTATCTGTGTTTTCTTTATTATTGTAGAATTACTATTATCTTGTATATGTTCAGCATAACTTGTTTTTCCTGTACAAATGTCAAATAATAGTAGTAATAATAATAATAATAATTCGTATCGTGAAGTTGTTGACGATGGGTGTATAATTGAACGATTGTTTGGGCTGTTTCCATCGTCTATTGGATGATAATGATCCGACGTTTCGGTGAACTCTCTATCACCGTCTTCAGGGTAGCTCTGAAAAGAGCTGTTCGTCTCTAGTTTACTCATTGATAAGTTCGCTAGAATCGAGACAAATAACACAGAAGAAACAAACGCTTGTACCGAAGTATACTAGTGGATATATTCTCTCCGACTGAGTTTCGATGTACAGTTGTATTTCCGCACTATGTGTCCCCCT
>ML218108.1:0-16871 GCA_004785975.1 Popillia japonica
TCTTATTACAAGTACTCACAAAATCCCATATATACACTGCTGAAAATAATGACGAGCACGCCCTGTATAGTCTATGCAGCGAGTTTCGACTTATGCTATCGCCGCATTTTCTACTGAGCGGCGTCGGCAGGTGAAACATGCCATCGCCATGGAGACCGAAGAGGGAGAGCGAAACCAGTCATTCTTAGTGTGGTGTAAAGATTCAGTATGTATGTAGTTGTTCACTACATAATGGCGGATTGATCGCTCTCCTTCCATGAGATCGGGCGCCATCTCGAGCTATCGTTGTCGGCTGTGCAATGGGCATAGCGATAATAGACTGAGGTAGGACCAAGGAGCATATCATATAAGAGTGACGCATTCCACGCTAAAAATTAGACCCCTACGGGAACGCCGCCCGTGGTAATATGGTAAACTAAATTTGTAAACAACGGCGATGGCGGCACTTTTAAATTAGTACAATGCTTTTCTTTGGTTCTAAATATACTCTAAATACGTGTTTCGATCTTGTTTGATCTCATCAGTGCGATATATCTATAAATATAGAAATCACAGACACGTATTTACGTGTATAAATAAAAATATCTGGAAAAAATAAAGTTAAACTCTAACAAAAATAAATATTTAAAATTCAATAAATGGCATGTATATGATATAACATTCTCTCGCATATAATAAAAATACATTAATAAATGAAAAAATAAAATAAACTATGTACTCATAACGATAAATAAACTGAAATTCTAATAAACAACTACATCACGGAAGGACAATTCATCATATGCACAAAAGACTAGAAATGTCTTACCCTCTAGAAATGCATCAGCTGTCTAATTTTTCTTGCGTTTCAATTAACAGATCTGTCAGTAGAAGGCCGACAAATATCATCATAAAATTTCCTAATAATTAAACTCGTAGATATATTTAACAGCTGTTCTTGAACTAAAGTTTGATGACCTGAATTAACACAAGCATACCATGAAAAGCTTCCGCAAAGTTACCAACATTTTCTTCTAAATAGAATTTACATGACCAAATGATATTTGCAAGACAACCATCCTATCGTAAATGTTATTAACATATAATACCAAACTAAAAGTGGGATAAAGAAGATTATTTGAATCACCAAATTCCTTAAACATTGTAAATGTATGACGAGGTTCTACGTTAGCAGAGACTAAAGAAGATTTACTAACCTCACAATCGGGTAAATTAAGTATTCTAAGGGTGAATCCAAAGACATAAGTGATGGCTTGATAATTAAAATCAATTTCTTCATTAATCGGAACATTTAGAGAAGAAGCTTCTAGTTCGTTCTTATCCAATGCACAAGTCCTGGCACTTTTAGGTTCAATAGAAGTCATAAAAGATTGCAGATTACTTAAAATATGCCCACTATCTTCCTCACAATTGAACCCGATAGAACGAGAAGACTAAATTATTTAGAATACAAGTTTTAAAATAGGCAATGAACTGATGACAACTTGGATGTGTATTAAGACCACCGCACCACACACCGCACTGACGTATGACACCAAATAAATTCTCCAAATTACTATAACAATTAATAAAATAAAACAACAATTGATAATAACGAAACTTACCCGGAACTTGTGCTTCGTTTGTTCATAACCTAAAAGCACTACGTCATCATGATTTGCATTTTTATTGATTTTTATTGTATCCTCAATATTGTACACCGTTGCCATGTCACTTCCTCTTATAGTTAATCATAATTATTGATAGATTTCTTAATGATAAGAGCAACAAAAATTTTTTTTAGTGAAAATATCGCTATAAACTGGCTCATATTGCATATCAAAACCTCTTTTGATGTTTGATTATAATTGCTTTAAATATAAAGCCAACAAAGACTTGGCAACCATGCGATATTTAGTTTACCATTTTCCTCGAAGAGGCGCGCACAATTTGCGCGAAATTTCAAATTTGAAAGAATATACCGTGGGTAGGACGTACGCGCCTTCAGCCGCGAGTGGGGCGGCCCCACACGACCACAACACGCGAGGACCGCGCCCTTCTGTAATGTCGCGTGCGTCGTCCTCGAGCTATTTGAGCAGCTGGCAGCGAAGGCGCAGTCACTACGCCAACTGTACGAGGGCATTTGACATTTTTTACAGATGAGGCATGGTTTCATTTGTCAAGGTACAGCAATTCACAAACCATGAGCAGGTGAAATGATGAAAAACCTAACATCTTTCGTGAGTCTTGGCTGCATTCCCAGAACGTCGGGGGTGTGGATTGGTTTTTCTCGCAGACGATTGATACCCATAATCTTTGAAATAACAGTTAATACCCAAAGATATCGATACAACATCTTAGAACAGAATGCTCCAGAATACATTTGAAAATAAAATGGCTTCAACATCTCATTTAGTAAGTTGAAAATAGGTACAAAACATAACATTTAAAATAACTCTTAGGTTCGATGACATTACTATTGTTACCATTTATTTGACAAGCTGATTAGCTTACCTAACCAACATAATTTCAACCACCAACGATGAATTAAAGACACACAGTACATTTCGAATTTCAACCTTTTATTTAAATAATTTCTGCTTGTATGCCTCCTTGTTTCTTCTTACATATAACCCGCAATTATCATTGATTATCTGACAACGGCAGAAGTAACATGAAAAATCCGCAACATTTACAACGATTGTCCTTCTAATACACAAGCTACGTGATTAGAGTGAGAAACAACTACTCAACACCAAATAAATTAATCAAAAATATATTCGTCGTAGTACTTTTCCATTTTGCTATAACTAATAAAACCAATTTATTGATCTAATAAATAACATTCTTCAGTTACCTCTCCGGAGTACATACATACCAATCTATAAACAATAACAAAGACGTTCGAGATAAGATTCTTTTACACGTATTTCTCGCCAACGTTCTACTCATCTTCTACGTCCAAATTCCTAACTCGTTATCTCATCGGTGAATTTGAATACGGAATCGATAACGTTAAATCATTGACAAATAAATCTGGTAATGAGGCGATCCCAACATGTCTGCATATTGTCTGTGACGTGGATAGATCTGATCTCGTCGAACAGGTGTTCTTTCTCGCTATAGATGGATACAGCATCGTATAACCCCTTAACATCTGGCCGATCTCGAACCCGTACGCGGTTCATATATTTCGTTATACAGATTTCGTGTCGAGATTGCCGTTTTCAATATGCAAAGTTGTATTTGTTCCACAACTTTAGGAAACCAGATAAGTTCTGATTTTATCACAGTAAATTAAAAAATATTTGAGCAAATTGCTTTGCATTTCTGTTATTAGTGAAATTTTGTCACAACTATGTGGATATACAAAATATTTTGAAAACATTATTTTACATGTCCAAATAAGAAAACTTGCATTCAAGAACACTCGCAATGGTAAAATATTATACGAAGAAGCTCGGAAATATTGTAATATTGCCACAGAGATCTGGTAATTCGAGACAGATGGTTAACTATCAACTCGCATATAAAAGATTACCGAGATAAGCTACTACTACAGTAAAGGTTGTCTTAAAAGTAACGCAAGATTAGAATTTGACACCACTTGTGCTGTTCGTCGAGATCAGAGGTCTAGGACCTCTGTTTCTAATCTCCGGTTACGCTCCTGCCACCAGGGCTTGTGACACCGATGAATGTGATCGACTTTACTCTTATGATGTTCCGCTCTCTTTGACCGGAAACTTGGATTCGAAGCATCCGCTCGGGGGATACGCCTCGACCAGACCTGGTACAATTACTCACTGAAAGTAATTAAAATCACAAATACCAAATACCGGTCAATTTCCAAATGATTTCAAATATCGATTACTTTTTGAACCATAATTATGAATTAGATTACCAAATACCCATTACCAATTACCAAATACTTTGACAAATCACGATTTTGAATCATTTAATAGATAATTAAAATACTTAAAAGTAATTCAAATCCTCAAAAGTAATTTAATTTTCAAATGTAATTCAATTATCGCACTAATTCAATTACTCCAAAGTATTTAAATTACTGTAAACTAATTCAAATATTGACAGTTAGACATGAAGATAAGCTTTATTTGGGTTAGTATATTTGTTGTAATTTGATAACCTTACGGCATTTAATGGTAGAGCCAATTCCTTTGATATTTCCGTTTTCAAAACCACATGGATGATGTTTGAAATGGCCACCGTTTTTTGTTTCTCTCCCAAGAGAAAAAAGAAAGTTTTTTTGCCCTTTTTTTACACAAGATTTATACAAGACCTATCCAGAAGGAATAGTCTTTATCATTGAGTGTCGGAATAAAGTTATCAATGAGAATGAGTTTAGATTAGGTCGTTATTGTGCAAATTATTTTAAAATATCAGTATACATTCACCGCTAACTTTATCTGATAGTTAAATATTTATAAATTGATGTACCGGCTAAATGCGGCAGTCTCTGCTATTAGGTAATAAAATGTTAAACACACAAATAATTATTAAATATTGGGTTTATTATAAACAATTGTAATAATTACGGAGTACAAAAGTATATCCCGATAATCACAATAGGATTACTACTCTTAACTTAACTAATCTTACAAAGGTTGTCCTTTAGTTAACTGAACGTAACATCAAATATTAAAGAAAAAATAATTATGATTATGATCGTAAAAAAACGGAAGATAGTATTCTGCGACATTCCCGATTAACCGGATTCTCTGAACTCTGAACAGCATAGTACAAGCTATGTTTGACTATCAACCTATTTAAATTGTAGCTTGCAGTTTGCTTTAAGCAACGCCAAATTTTCAAAATTGGAGTCACTAAGACAGCTTATTCGCGGAGCATTTATTATTTCTGCGAAGGAAAATAATCTCTCCACGGGTGCTGATGATGGAAGGCAGGTATTATACCGGTAAAATAATGATTTAATAGTTGGATATTTATTTAAACTTACTAACTGTGTATCCGGATCATTTAAATATTGGAGTACTTCTAACTCTATTCGTCTTTTAACATTAACAGTCTCGTTAGTTTCAGCACTGGATTTATGGAACTTGTAAAAAGTTTAATTCAATTACCTAAGAATAATTCGATTACTAAAAATGAATTAAATTATCAAAAAATAATTGAAATACTGTAAACAGTATTTAGATCCTCAGATAGCGTTAAAAACAAATCATAATTACAATTACTTTTCGAAAGTATTTGCAATCACAAATCACAATTAACATAATACAAAGTGATTTAAAATAAAGTAATTCGATTAACCAAAGTATTTAAATCGTAATCGAATTAGTAGGTATTTGAAATACTACCCAGGTCTGGCCTCGACCAATGACTTTGGTAGGAAAGTTTTTCGTTTCCTCTCTTCTTCCGACGTTAACGTGCACTCCCCGCATGTGCCTACGTTTTTGCGCTCCGGCACTAGGCCGGAAATCCTTGGTATCGCGCTGACTCGTGAACTTCTGTCGCACATTTATGTCGAGCACGCCTGATCTGTCGTCGGATTACAACCTCATATTTATCACTTTTGGGGGTGAGCTTCAATCGTCCGCGGTCTCGTCTCGGGGATCCGTGGATTAGGAGCAGTTTAGGGTAGATCGGTCTGTTGGTGAGTCTTTCTTTTCTGTTGATGGAATCGCTTCGTTGAAGGCTGCTGCAAAGCAGTTTACTGTCTTGGTCTGTGAAACGGTTCACAGGTATTTCTTGCCCCCGTCCCTGATAGGTCGCTGTCGCCTGAAACTAGATATTTGTCGTGCCAGAAGCGCAAGGCCGGCAAAACGGCCAAAAACCACCTGCAGCTCTATAGATATTGTCGGTAGCCAAACATTTTCCAGCCCGGTTGCGCAAGGAGGTAAATTGGTGGGGTGCGCCGCGTTGCGGGAACCATACCGGACGACGGCTCCGTGAGGTCTTCCGAGGCGTAAAATCGAGGTCGGAGTGGACATTCCGCTCCAGGGTCGAAATGTCCCAGCTTCTTCGACGGAAGAAAAGGGAGGTGTTTTTGCCGAATACCTAGGGACGCGCTCTTTATATCGTGAGGTTGACCTCGTGGTGCGCGGTATGTCAACTGTCCAAGGAGACTTGCTGCTCCTGTCTAAAGTTTCTAGAAAGCTATAAGGGTGCGTAAGAACGGCAACCAGCCAGGGGACGACAGTAGTGCAAATTCAGCCTAATAGCGCCATTGGTGCAGATCCTAAGTGCCATGCAGGATTAGCGCACCTTTCCAAACGTCTGGAAGCAATGTCCTCGTGCTCCCCAGGAGAGGCAAAATCTTGCTCAACAATCTAGGCCGATAAATTTACTCTCAAACTTATCTTGATTGTCGAGAGCGTTATTCTTGCGAGATTATTCTTCATTATCGAAGGTGATCTACTACCGAACGAGTAGTTCGAATTCCGAGAGGGGCTAGAGGCAGAAGATCCGCAACGCACTGGAGCACAGGCTTTCGACGGGGGCAGTCTTTCTTGAGTTTGCCCATGCATTTTATTCGGTATGGCACCAAAGTCTCTTATACAAAATTATCAGTATTAACCCAAACATAGTCGTCCTCATAGGCTCCTATTTGGTTGACAGAACATTCCCCATTAAGGTCGATGACGTGTTTTCCGAGCGTCGACACATCCATGCCGAGGTTCACCAGGGATCGCTCCTGGGTCCAGAGTTATTCATTCTTTACACCAGTGATATTCCACACAGAATCCACCAAGGTGCCGGTGTACGCGAACGATACAACCGTGTACACCTCTGCAAGAAGCGATGTCCTTATGTCTTAAGTCATAGAGGAGTAATAGTGATTTAACCTCGTCACCTGTGAAGAAAATAATTGAAAAAATCAAGCAAACTAAAGTGTTAGTAAAGTAATGTTGAACACACTGGCCGCCTAAAAATAAGCCGTTCAAATGTCAATATCGAAGCAGTGGTTGGGAGCAAAAGTCCAGTAACATCAATTTGGCGTCATTGACAAGAATTGCAAATTTCAAGAAGCGTCTTCATGCTTACAAAGTTCAATTGACGCAAGACTTGAAACCTAATGACCATGCTCGACAAAACGAGTTTGTTAAACGGATTATTGAAGATCAGAAAGTGGATACTCTTTTTTCATATTCAGCGATAGAGCATATTTTCCCCTTGATGGCTCTGTTAACCGTTATATTTGCCCACGGTGTTAGAGAATTCACATGTCATTGTCGAGAAACAAATGCTTCCCCCACGTGTCACTGTTTGGTGTGGACTTTGGGTTGGAGGCATCATTGGACCATATTTTTTCGAAAATAAAACTAGTCTAGAAGTGAATGTTCCTGATGTCGATATCGTGACATAATAACACAGTATAAATCGGATGATAATGATCTGGACGACATGTGTCTTCAACAAGACTGTGCTGCATGCCATACAGCCCTTGAAACAATTCAGTTACAGCGTAAGTTTCTATCCATATAACCTGCCAATTTCAAATTCGACATTTCTATAACCGTCAGGAAACCAGAAAGAATTAATACAATCTTTTTTTGCTTAAAATCATATTTATATTGTATACGAACTATCTGGAATATCTCCGCGGCTACTTGTTTTTTAGAAAGGAGTAATAAAATTTATTGAAACGTTGAAGATCGTTTCTTTTTCGATTAAATCAAAGATAAGACCAAGAATTCTAAAATACCTGTGAAGACTAATGTATTACGTAGGTTTGGAATTGTCAAGAACTACTTTTAGAATTATTTTAATTAATAATAATATAAATAAAATATGTAGCTGCAATTCCAAAATAACCTAGTAAATGAAAAATCCATTTTCAAATCATAGTCATAATTTTTTCATCCCAAATAATGTTATTAACTCGCGTTAAAACCTCAAATACCGATTCAATTATTATGCCTAGCAGACATAATGACGGTCAAATTACGTTTTAAGTCTTTTTCTTTCGCTTTGTGTAGGTATGTCTACCTATAGGTATATTACATGTCCATGATGGTCCAGGGAATCGTATAAACCTTACACGGTTCTACGGTTCAGTTTGTTTTCACACGTTTTAAAACACTACTGGAATGTTATAAACAAATATGTGTTCGTATTTGATTTGTTTGATCAGAAGTCAGACGAGTAAACGGTCACGCCGGGTATATATGTACTTAAGTATTCTTCTAAAGTACCGACAGTTAAGCCCAGCACTTGTTATAACATCTCTAATAGACCCTACACATCTAACAAAATATTTAAAAATACACGTTCCAGCTATATATAAATGTATACATACACACATCATTACTAAATGCACTGTAACAGTAACTTAAATATGTAAACTAGCCGTTTTAGATTGCTTTTCGTATTTTCCCAGTTTAGTTCTCCGTAACGTTTCTATTTCTAAAACTGAACCTTCAAAAATGAATCTCTTACCCCCACACTTATGAAAATAGAGAGAATGTAGAACAGTTTCGGGACGAACACGAAAAATTGTGGAATTGTACAGTGTTTAGTTTTAGTGGTACCAATCCACGAAATATTTAAGGTTATTTATTATGATATAACATTTACAATAACATTTGTCTTTATTCCCACACAAATCTGTTTCAGGTGTGATTTCATCAACTCTTACAAATAATTAATGAATACTTTAAACACTGTGATCAAAATGTTACCTTTTTTAATTAATACTACATACCTTATATAGGTACATATACTTTTAGGAATATACAAGTAACTGTTTGCTTAAAATTTTTGATGATATGCCCCTATAACTAATATATACGGTTTCTGAGAATATTCTGCTGAATACGCAAATACTGGAATGTAAGTAATGGACTTGAATTGTCAAATTCTACTTCAACTTTGTAAGCATTGCCGTTCGCCAGATTTTTTTTGGTTAACAAAGTGGTTAGTGTCACTACATGGGTTATGATATGGACACTCTACGTGACATCACCAATAATTATAATGTTATAAATCTAGACCACTGAAGAAACACCTTATGAAGGTAGAATTGAAAATTGTAACAATTATGACATTACCAAATGCATTTCAAAAAATACTAATAAGTTTGTTAATGAATACTGAATTAATACTTTACAATAACAAAATGCGTCTGACATAAAGACTTTTAGAAAAAATTTGGAAACTTTTTATTAGGCAAACTCTTACCAACCTAGCTAATACTAACAATGAACTGATAATATGTGTTCTCTGTACTGGTATATATTCTCAAAAATGAGATATCGGACTTCTCTCATTCGGACCAAAACTGACAATCTCGTCGATTCGGCCAAAATTAAAATGACCGAAAAATGTACAAAATTTCATTAACCTTCCCGTTGTTATTCATGTAAAATGCTATTAACTATTTTCTGTAAAATACACTTTACATGTAGGTATTATTATTATTTACAGTTGATCTTATCAAACGTTTTGTGTTTGTAACAAAGCTTCTATATTTTAAACAGAATTATGACTAAATTTTACCTTGCAAGAGATATTGGAACTGCTTTCTGCATTCGCACATAGTTGTCACCTTTCTTCTAACTGATGTCACTATCCAGCTGTTAAGTGGACTTAACATGAAGCTTAAACATTCAGATCCTGCTCGACACGTCTGACGAAAACCAAAATCTCTTTCTTTGTTAATGGTGATACAAGTCGTCCGAAACTGTTGTGGTGTAATCTTAGATAAAGTAACACTGACAGCTACTTTGTAGACTATTTGGAACAACTTCGTTTTCTTGTGATTACTCTCACTCGGGTTTGATAATATTATTATGATATTTCATACAAATGTTAATTCAATTCATAGATGGCTATCTCATATTAGACAAGTCAGTTCACAGAGATCTATTTTAATTTTGACATCTTAATTATCCTGCGTATAGATGGCGCTAATTTCGTTATTTATTTTGACCATATGTTATGGGGCATAATAAAATTATTAGGTACTTGGGACGGGGTTATTTTAGAAAATTATACTATCTCCGAACAGTAACAAATCACGGGTAAAATGTAAATCCCTACAAATATTAATATAATTATTCTATTCAAAATTTAATGTAAAAGAATGTGTAATTAGATATAAGGTTGTGATCTGTGCTTAAATCCGGTATATGGGAAATTAAAAACCAGTTCCTATGGAAATCAAAATTTTATTAGTGCAAGGAATTATAGACATTGGTAACAAGATATTGTGACACAATAATCCCATTGGATTTTAAAAAGAAATGGAAAAACCATGGAGATTAGGAAATTATTATTGAAATAATTGCAGTAAAAGAAGATATATAGTACAAAATTTATATGTAATTCTAAGAGTAAAATTACTTAAAATACAATAGTTCTGGAAATGTGAATTCCCAAAATTCACAGTAACGTTTTTCATCTCCAAAGATTTATCCAAGAAGGAGTTTGCGGATTGAATATCCAGTTGTTTATATATATCCTTTCTGTGGAGGGCATATTCAGCTCAAGAACCGGAGGTAACATAAGGAACAATCACAGAAATTGCAGGAACAGTATATATTGGAAGTGCTTAGTTATTAGAACATATCTGGATTAAGATAAGTTAAATTTAAGTAGCTAAATCATAGGGAACGCAGGTTAGTTTAGAATTTCCTTTTTAGAAAATGTATATTGAACAGAATAATATAGTATGTATTGCATTTACCCATTTTTCTTACATGTAGAGTTTAAAATTAAAGTATTCAACATTTTTTTTAGATAAAGTGAACAGCTCGATAAGTACAGGTTGATATTTTTGTTTAGAACCCAACGTAACATTACAATATATTCCCTAAAATGAAGCACTGTAACTATAACTCCCTGATCAGTAGAGCCATTAGCGTAAGTTTGGTTGTAGCTTGATTATAAACGAAATAAGGAACAATACTGCCTTCATTTGTTGCTTTACATATTCTGGTGTGAAACTAACTAATCACAATGAAGCTTGGGCCATTGATAACTTAATGGTTCATTCAATGTAATATTTTTCGTCCTTATTTTGGACCTTTATTTCCATCTACCCACGCGCAATATAACGGTCCAGACACCTTATTGGTTTTACAAAAAAGCCAGCTGTAGTTTGTCACGCCCATCAAAATATTTCTTTCTTTGGATTTATGACTCTCATATGTATGCGTTTGATCTACCGCAGCATAAAAAGAACCTTTATAAATACGAAAATGTCGTGTGCTGAATTAACTCCGATTCCAAGTTTGTGAAAACACTACTTGTTGAATTTATTCGTAAAATTCCTTTTTTATCTAATAATAATAACTATTAACTGGCTAAAGTATAATTAATTTGTTAAATAGTATCTATTTAGGTATTATTATAAAATTCAAACGTTTCTCAGTTTACTATCTACAGGGAGCAGCAAAAGTATTCATACAGCTATGCAAATAAGGAATAAGTGTTTTTAAAACTATGTTTACTGCTAATAGAAATATTTAACAGATGTCACGTAGAAGTACATCTATTTCAAATGTTCACCTGCCATACAAACAAATAAAATGTACATAGTGTGATTGTTATGTTATTTATTGGATAAACATGCACTATAAACGCAACGCAAAAGTATTCATACAGCTATTTTAAATACAAAATACAAAGTGATGGCAAATTTTAAATATTTTGTAACACCACCTTTGGCATCGCTAACGGTCCTCAATCGTCTTGGCACGGACTCAACTAATTTGGCGGTATTATATGTACAGCGGATCTATTTTGCACCAGTCTTCTGTGACCCTGTTCTCCACGTCTCTTTTGCTTCTAATGTGATGTTGCCTGATATGTTGTACTAGATGATGCCATAGATTTTCTATAGGGTTCATGTCGATAGACTGGGGAGGTGTTTCAAGAAATTTTGGAGTATTATATAATAACCATTCTTGTACAACTCGTGCAGAGTGTTTGAGGTCGTTATCTTGGTACAAGGAAAAGTCATCAGCAATTTGCAATTTCTGTGCACTTTATTTAAGATTGGTTTTTAATATTTTCAAGTAAACAAAACTATCCACTATATCTACTTGGAAGAATAACCAAATTTCGTACCCAATTTGTACCCAATATTTACTTCAGTTCGTAAAAATAACTGTCTTCTAAAAGTCTGGAGAGGCATTAACGTATATTGTTTGGCAAACACGAGACACTTTAGTCTCCTCACATTGTTAAGCAGTGAATTCTGCCTAGCCACTCTTGCGTTGAAACCTTTGCCAAGTAACACTTTTCGAACTGTATCTGTGCATACATGCTTACTAAATGTCAGTTGAATAAATGAGGTCAATTTTATCGCACTAATCTTAGGATTTTTTCGTACCCGTCGTATGATCGCTTAACGCTCGCGCCCGGTAAGTTTCTTTGGTCTTCCACTTCTAGCTGGATTTGCCGTACTATCTTCTTAAAACACCTCCCCAGTCTCTCGACATAAACTCCATAGACAACCTATGGCATCACCTCGAACAACAGATCAGGCAACATCAAATTAGAAGCAAAAAAACTTGGAGAAAAGCGCAACTGCCACGAGATTTTGGTGGACCTGTAGATCTGCAGTATACCGCAAACTAGTTCAGTCCATGCCAAGACGATTGAGGGTCGTCAACGACCGTAATACGAAGAAACTCAAATTTTGCCATCACTTTGTTTTTTGTATTTAAAATAGCTGTATGAATATTTTTGCGTTGCGTTTATAGTGGATGTTTATCCAATATAACAATCACATTATTTACATTTTGTTTGTTTGTATGGCAGGTGAACATTTGAAATAGATGTTCTACGTGACATCTGTTAAATATTTCTATTAGCAGTAAACATAGTTTTATAAACACGTAGGTATTCCTGATTTGCATAGCTGTATGAATACTTTTGCTGCTCACTGTATATGCATAATAATATGCAAATATCTATGCGTTAAATAAAAGGAAATAAAATTAGGACGCATTGCTTGTTTTATTGTTTGGTTCTGTGAAACATCTGCAATTTATTTGAATGGGTATAGTATTGACGGAACAAAGGTACACTTGTTTTAAAGCCGTATTTATATTTAATCGTATTGTCCGAATTTCTCTCGCGCCTTTTTAGGGAATATATACAATATTCTATTGTGATTTATAATATTGTAACACCTACCTTATTTACGTTGAGTATTCAATTGTAAAATGTTAGTCAGATGTCCCTTTATGTCGATAATTTCCCAAAAAGAAATTACTTGCAACATTTAAGAACGAACATGAATTCGAGATTTCGGTAAGCGCAAAAAACTAATATTTGCCGATGGATAACACTCACTGTGAGTGTAATTGGCATACCTATTAAATATGTAATTGATAAAGTACTTAAATAATGTTTTTTCTGCTACCTTATTTAAAAACAAAGTTCTTAGACGAATTATTAAAAAACAAATCGATGGGTTTAAGAAAAGGTTGTTTTATCGGTTACATTTTCCTTCAGATGTAACGTCAAACGATTTCTAATCCTTAAAAAACATTCTGTTTATTGCCAGCTGATAAGACCACCTGCATAAGAGCTCGCTACTCGGATTAAATTTTATTGGTCGTAGGCGGCGCAGGGGTGGTACCAATTGCATAAATTCAGAAAATATTAGTTTGCAACCAAATACACACGGTACGAAAGTTCTCCATAAGAATGAATCATCAAGTGATCAATGCTTGGGCTAAGCACACTACCTGCTGCATGGAAGAATTTCGACAATGGTATCAAGGTAAAAAAAATGTTTTTGTTTTGGAATGTGTGGTCCGTACGAATCTCCGAAATCATATTAGCGACTATAAGTTTTGCTTGACCAATGTTTACGAATATAACTTGAGAAGCAAAAAAAATAATATCTTATCAAAATTATCCCATCCACAATTCGCACTTGTTCGTAGTGCTGACCTAGTACCCACTCGATTATGTTCCTTAGATAATGTAGGAACATGTGATGATACTGACAATGACGGAAGTAACTCTGATGAAAGGCTTAGTGGTTATAAAAGCGACCCTCAACTGTTTGCACATGCAAAATTAAATTGTCTTGTCAGATATACAGATCTAACAAAAGAGTCAGTGGAATAGTTAGATTCTAGATTGAAACAAATTTATTACAACCAGTCGCATCCTTTTCATTATACAAAAAAAGGAATTATTTTTAGTGTTTTGTCTTAATATATCGGGGTTATACACATATTCAATGTGAAGTATGATATCATAGAGTGAAGGTTATAGATTAATTCTTTGACACTAGGACTAAAGATAACGCTCGTTAACCGTTATGTTTGCTTCAAGAGCAGTGGCTCAGTCCGTAGATTTAGAAAGTTTAAAAACATGTTTTTAATACTTTTTTAGCAAATATTTACTTATCAAAAGTTAGATGATACTCTAAATCGTATATAATGCAACAAACACAAATTTTATCACTTCGTAGTAGTTTTCATAAAATAATACTATCCTCGATCTCTTCCTGAACGAGAAAATATTAAGGAAGGTTATTCTGAGTTTTCACGCTTAAAACATTGTTTAGTTTTCACTAGATTTTCGATTAAGTATGTTATTACAATATGTTGTTAATATACATGCATATTATAGAAATACTAACAATAAGCTCTAGTATGAAAAAACAAGAATAAATAAACCAAATAAGACTAGCTACCATAGAAAAACAAAGTAATTTACAAAAACCAAATCGGTTGAAAAGATTCAAACAATAATACCTCTTCACCGTAATAAAAACTGCGTTTATTTTCTATTGTAACATGCTTCAGACGAATAAGAATAACAAAACAAAAACCAACATCCGTACGTATCATTCACGGCACACTTTGACGTTGACAGAAAGACCATTAATAAAGATAAATCTCTTCTCGAATTAGTATCGTCCATTTGCGCTTAAGTACCCCTGGGTTTTGTTATTTATTCACCTGCGCTGCATGGCAATATTTTTACAAGCAATCTTCCATTCTTAACATAGACAGCGGATGAAGTAATCACCATTCATGGCTATCCGACCATGAAACCTAATCGTGTTAAAAGAAATCAAAATAGCGGTCAACGGTGCCGAAAACAAACGCCCTCTTTCAGCTTCCACCTGTGCATACATTAAAATGTTGAACATATTCAATGGTAATATGCTTAGCACTTGACTTAGAAATATTATTGTCTATATCACAAAATGGTTAACATACAATATATTATTTTACTTCCGTAAAATACGGATTTTCTTCAAACACTTCCGGACTATATACATATGTATATACATACCTATATCTTTCAATATATTGTTAGCTGTCTATGCAAGAATTTTTTTAGGAAAGCTATATATGTATATATGTATGAAGTCCGTACAGTAAGTATTGATAAACGCACTAAAGTAAGTTAAGTAGCCAATACGACATTCGTGCAACTGCATTGGCTATTAGCCGATGTTCTAAGATCGCACTAGAATAAATTAAAATGCCACACAACTTCACCTGATTCACATTGCAAAAGACAGAATTCTTATGCAATACAACCTTGACCGACACTACAAAGTGGTCCTCAAAAGCCGTAGTAAGAGGGCATCTCTAGAATCACAAAAAATTGAGATAGGCATTAGGGTCGGTGGGCCCAACTACTATCTCAAAGTGCATATGGCACTCCAGACCAACATATCAGGCGCAGATTTCGCTTTAAAGAACCTCGATCAGGGACACGGGGCGTTTACAAACAGGCAGATAGCTTTGAAAGCTGTAGCAATTCGGGGACAAGAACCAGGTTACTCTTCAATGGGTCCCAAGGCACTAAGGGATTAAAGGGAACAAACAGGGAAATAAGCTTGCCAAAGAAGCAGCAAAAATACCCTTTATTGTACCTAATCCCGTTGTGGTCAACAAAAGGGCCACCTGAAACAAGCCATTAATAAAAGGAAGCACAACAGGAAGGGCTCTCACTGACAGAACACATTATAACACAAACAGGCAAAAGCGCTTTTATTAAGATGTAGACACGACAGAACACATTTTGTATAAATGTGTTGCTGTCAGTAGTACTCAACAAGAAGACTTCAGTATACGGAACATGAGGGAGGTAGTTATGCGGAACAGGAGGGAGTTACAAGCACTAACCTTATTTCACAAAATTATTTTATTTAAAACTCCTCCTTATCTTCATGAAAAAATCAACTTCAGATGTGATATACATACACTGACGACGAGATTTAGAGGTCTCATCTTCCCACCAAAGTTTACAACTTCACTATTCATGAGATCATTTTCCTATAATATTTACAAAAAATACAATGACTTAAACTATTTTGATAAGGGTTTGGGGGTTGGAGCGTTCAAGTCGCGTCTAAGGGATCTTTTGTTTAATCGACAGCGGAGGGAGTTGGAGGGTGTTTAGTTGGTTTTGTATCCATTACAATGATTGGGGCACATTACATGAGGTGGGATCCTTGTTGGGGGATGCAATCCCTACTATTACTACTACTATTAAAATTATTATTACTATTATTATTGTTGTTGTTCTTATTATTTTTATTATTATTATTATTATTGTAATTATTAATAATATTATTATCAGTATTACTACTATTTAATTTTGTTATGCTATTATTATTGCTATAGGTATTGTTATTATTTTTTACTATTATCATTGCCTATATTGTTTGCATACCTTGGTAGTGTTGTTCGGGAGTTTTGGCATTATGGTGCAGTGGTGCATGTTTTGGATGAGTTTTAGTTTTAAGCAAATTCTATGGTAGAAACTTACTATATCCAGGGTTAATTTGAAAGCAGACATTGTCTGGAATTCGCCCTGTGATTGCTGGTGCATTTTTTTATTTATTGCTATCTTTGCAACCTTGGCAATAAAGACTATATTATTATTATTATTATTATTATTATTATTATTATTATTAT